>APFE031319374.1:48001-139904 GCA_000404065.3 Pinus taeda | reverse complement strand
AGATTAAGCAGATGATCAAGGTGACGTGGCAAAGCAGTGTGGGGCCCACATCAAGTCAAAGTTCCAGAAAGTCAAAGTCAAAGTCAAAGTCAAAGTCAAAGTCAAAGTCATGAGGCAATTGGAATTTCAAAACTTTGATTTAATTTTTTGAAAATATTATAAGGTAAAGGTTTATTAATATATGTGGGACCCCCACCTCAGCAAATTTAAAAAAAAGGAAGAGGAAGGCTGTCCGTACGATTTCCGTACGTCCGTACGGCAGCCCAGCTTAAGTCAACAGGTCAAACAGCATACACGTTGGCAGCCCACTCAGGTTTCAACATGGATACCTTGGCCCAACTATGAAAAAAGCACATAACAAATATATACTCATGACAAATGAACAGTCCGTACGATTTCCATACGTCCGTACGGCAGCATCCTTCAGCAAGTCAAACGATTTAACCACTCAGCTCCACGCTGGCAGTCAAAGCATTTACGTTGAATATTAATACAGTCAGCATACACGTGGGCCATTCCGTATTACTCACAGCAAATACGTAACTCAGCTATTGAAACACAGTCCGTACGCAGATCAGCCGTACGTACGGCAGTCAACAGCCAGTCCGTACGCAGGTTGAACAGCAGGTTTCGGTGGACAGCACACAGCCAGTCCATATGCATCTAAACAGCAGTCAACTCAGGTATATCAGCAAGTTAATATTGGCAGCCAATTAACACACAGTTAACAGCAATACAACAGCAGCAAACAGCAAGTTACAGGCAGTTATTCCAGCAGTTTAACATGTTCAGTCAACAGCTGTTTCATCAGCAGTTATCTTCAGTCAAGCAGCAGTTCAAAGGCAGCCACGTGGAAGTCAAACAACAGTTATCTTCACATTGGGATTGTCATCAGGCCACTTGTCATTTCATTTCTTCATTGGGATCTTCACCTTATTGCCATTTGTCATTGGGAATTTGCCTTGGGATTGTCTCCCATTTTCCTATTTATATGAGCCTTGGGCTCTTATTGTAACATGATAGAACGAGCTATTGGGCTGGCGGAGACTCTGCCGGATTGTGTATTCAGCATTCTTATTAATAATAAAAGTCTTTGGGGTTAGCAGCTTCTCGTAGGGTGCATGTCTTGGTATATGAGGTTTACTTGTATCGTTTACATGTTCATGTGATTTTCATGTTTGCTTTCAGTTGTTTTCATTTTGCTGAAGCCACTATTGTCTAGGGAGGAGGATACGCAGCCATATCTCAGATCTCTTCTGGGCTTGGTATATCTGTACGCTTGTTTGTAGCTTGGTCAATTCTCGTTGAATGACAAGCTCAATGGTCTCTATATGCAAGTTCCTTTTGCACTAACAATTCGTTCGCAGTTTTTCTGTTGTTCTCAAGCACAGGTTTGCCAGCTCTGTTGGAGGGCGAGGACTTCTTCGACGGGAATAGTCACATCCCAGTATTACCAGGGAATTCCCACATGCTGTTCAAGCCATCAAGCTCTTAAGACACCAAAAAAAGGATGTTTACGCAAGAGGGAAATACCCTGATCTCTTAGCTTCGTTTCTATTTTGAAAGTCAAAGCAAATTTTCCCTTTTCATTTAAAAGCATTCGTTTCCATTTTGAGCATAAAAAAGAAGTACAAACAAAAATATTTTCATTTCCGAAATAACAACGTTATAAGGCACTGGTCATTTGTGTGGTACATGTTCATCGTATGGTTTATGGCTATTGTTTATATTTCGTTTTGATTTTAGATCTCAGATTGACAATCTTATTTACTTAAATAATCCTCCTAGAACTTTTCATATTAGCTTTAGGCTTAACTTTCCATTTAGGGGCCACCCCCCTTAGCTAGCCTAGGAGATAGCTAAAACGGAGAGAGTTGGGAACAGCGTGACAGCCCCTTCTCTGAGTTCCCTACCACCAACCACACCTTGTGGGGTTGAATGCTTTTCTCGCTAACTGTGTAGGTAGGTGCGGGCGGCAGGGTCAACAGGTATCATCAAGCTTACTTGCTAACCATCAACCCAGAGATCTAGGTGTGTATCCGAGGTCAAACCTCCATGACCAACACCACCCTCCCTACTTCGCGAACTAGACATCAACGTATAGTGTTGGCCAAATGTCGTCCTAGGCAATATGTCTCACACACAACGCCTTAACAAATCTCTTCCAAACCTTTATCATCAACAACAAAATCAACAATATCAACTAAACCAAGCATGCTTCTAAGATATTCAAACTTGTTATCTGATCGTCTATCAGGACATATTGTGTCTTCACTATCCCATCCTGCACCAAGTTCCTAATATAGTGGAACTTATTGTTGATAAACTTCGCCCTAGCATGAAACATGGGATCTCCAGACATCTTGATACAACTTTATTTATCACAATTAATCACAGTAGGATCCAAAGGCTTCTCAAACAAATATGTTAGAAGCTTTCTCAACCATACAACCTCGTTTCCTACTTCGCATGCAGCCACGTACTCTACTTCAGCGCTACTCAAAGCAACGGGATCTTGCTTTTTACTCATCCATGAGATCATGGCAAATCCCAAACTAAAGCATCCTCCGATAGTGTTTCTTCCATTGGTCTCACTACCACCCCAATCAAAATCTGTGAAGTCAATCAACTTGACTTCCTTGCTATTGTACTTTAGGCAATGATGTATCGTACCACGAAAATATCTCAATATATGTGTGGCAACTATCCAGTGATCATGACGAGGTTCCAACTAAAACTGACTGAGGAGGTTCACAGCAAAGCATATATATAGCCTAGTATTTACCAGATACATCAGAGAACCTACCAACTAACGATAGGAGATAGGATGCACGAGACTTGAGTCGGAACTCCTCATCTTCTTGAGATCAGTGATCATAGGATAGTCATGGGCTTGGAATCCATCATCCCAAATTTTTGCAACAACTTGATGATGTACTTTCCTTGCCCCAAATATATCTCCCCAAGGTTTTGCCATACTTCTAGACCTAGGTAATAGTGCATCAGTCCTAGATCCTTCATCTCAAATTCAGTTGTCAACATCTTCTTGTATTCTTGTATTCTTCTCTCCCACCTGTGATGAATAAATCATCCACATACAATTAAATCATGATTGGCTCATTATTCACAACCTTGATGTGGAGATTTGGACTAGTGGAACTTTTCATGAACCCAATTCTTAGAAGGTGTGCATCTATTCTTGCATACCACGCCCTAAGAGCTTGCTTTAAACCATACAGGACCTTCTTGAGTCTATTGACATGAGTATCCCTGCCATTTACCTCAAAGCCTTCGGGTTGCTCAATGTATACTTCCTCATCGATGGTCCCATTTAGAAGTGTTGTCTTTACATCCATTTGATGGATGTTCCATCCCATTGGCTAAAGCAAAGATCTAATGGTAGTATACCTTTCAATGGATGGAAAGGTTTCTTCATAATCCATGCCTTCCTTTTGAGAGGAACCCTTGCAACAAATCTAGCCTTGTATCATCTATGCTTCCATCAACAGCATGTTTGATCTTGTAGATCCATTTTGATGTGACAACCAATTTGCCACTAGGTCTAAGAACGATTTCCCAAACCCCATTCTTCGTGATGGATTGATATTCTTCCTGCATAGCTTTCTTCCATACTTCTTGATGAGCAGCTTCTTCAAATGTAGATGGTTCTGCTTCAATTAGTCTTGTCATATATGCAACATATCCAGAATATCTCTTTGGCCTTTTACTTTCCTTAAAGATTCCTTTCACAGTTCCATGCCCTTCAACATCTTCAAGAGTGGCTTCTAACTAATTTGGCCTCTTCCTCATGCTTGGTATGACCACAAGTTGAATAGGCTCACTTGGTCTTTCTTCTTCCTCTTGAATTGTAGAAGGGTTATCGAGTTGTACCTCTTCTTCTTCAAATATGGGTAAATTTTCGTCATCAGAATCGATATGATTATCCTTCAATCTTTCGTAGGCATGATTATCATCAAATATAATGTACATGCTTACTTTAATGTGTCTCCCTTCCTTGATGTAGATTCTATATGCCTTTGAGGAGAGACTATAGCCAACGACGATCCCTTTGATGCTTGTAGAATCCAGCTTCTTTCGTTTGTCCTTTGGAACATGGATATATGCAGGACTCCCAATGATTCGGAGATGGTCCACACTTGGCTTCTTTCCTACAAATGCTTCCTCAGCTAGCATATTAACGAGAATTCTATGAGGACTTCTATTTATACGACTGCCATTATTGCTTCTCCCCATACAAACTTTGGCAAGCCTTGATCAAGTAGCATTGTTCCTACACCACCTTCAATTGTCCTATTCTTTCTTTCAGGCACTCCATTTTGTTCGGGATAGTAGGAAACAATAAGCTCCCTCTTAATTCTTGCTTCTTTACAATATCCAATCAATTCTTTAGAAGTGTATTCCCCACCATTGTCGGATCTCAAAGTTTTTATCTTTCTTTCAGTTAAGGTTTCCACTTCGCATCTAAACTCCTTGAATTTCTCAAATACTTCATCCTTTTTCTTGAGAAGGTAGAGCCATGTCTTTCTAGAGTGATCATCAATAAATGTTACATAGCAAAGATGACCTCCAACAGATTTGTCAGACATGGGCCCACACACATCATAATGTATGAGGTCTAATATTTCTTTAGACCTTGTTTCACTATTTGAAAACGATTTTCTTTTATGTTTTCCCAAAAAGCATCCCTTGTATCACGATCTTCTTTAATATCGGGGATGCCATGAACTAGATGTTTAAGAGTTGGAATGACCTTCTAATGAAGATGACCATATCTTCTATGCCATAACTCAATAAGAGATTTCCATATGAACTAGGACTTGAGGAGGTGGTTTAATGACTCTATATAAACTTCTTTCACGAACTCCAATAACCCTAGATGTATCAATACTTGAATCTTTTCCTCAAACCAAGACCTTTCCATCAACAAAAGCAACTCTATCCCCTTTATCTTCTAAGCAAGAAATAGAAAGCAAATTCTTTTTCAAACCTAGAACATATAGTATGTTGTTGAAATGTAGTCTTGCTCCATTCTCCAGCTTCAAAGATGTTGATCCCAAGCCTCTAACAACATAGCTTTTGTTGTCTCCCAATTTCACTGCATGGGAAGATGGTTCCTTTGATAGAGTTTGTAGTTGTTTACTTTCCCCTATCATATGCCTTGATGCTCCACTGTCAATGATCCAAGCATTATTATCATTACGTGATCATGTAAGTGCGGCTCAGAACCCTTGACTTTTGACCTTGTTGAATAAGTAGTAGACAATCTTCTTGATCCATCTTCATGTAGAATTGAATCCCATTCTTATCATATAGAGGGAGTAATAATTTCTTCCAAGCCAACAAAATGATCTTCAATCTTATTTTACCTTAGCTCTGAAACCATGTTGAGAAATCAATGCTAGTAAGATTAGGGTTAGATTTCTCTTTCTTGATAATTACTTGTGAATTATGTTGGCTTATTTTACTTATTTGTTATATTATCTTTCATCAAGCAATTACCAGATTATGTGTGCATGAAGATCACAAAAGCACAAGACACAAGATGTAGGCACTCTACCAGGGCAAAACACACCTATCTAGGGGAAAACCCAGTCAAAATCTCTTCCTTCAATAGTTTTCCTTAAGACTCTTCAACCTAGACAAATACCTCCTCCACACCAAGCTAGCCTCTCCTTCGATCCAACCTTCGACCTAGCAGCAACAGCACTTTAACCCTAGCAACTTCAACTTGGCAGCTTCCACCATCAATAACAGCTTCGACCTTGAATAAGAGACTTCGATCTTCTAAACCAACCCACACAAGAGAGAGAGAGAGAGAGAGAGACCAAAACTTTGATTTTCTTCTTCCCTTCCTCCTTGACCAAACTCGCACTCCTTTTAGCTCCTTCCTTGAACTTCCCACCTTTTCCCAGCTTCCAGCTTAAGATATAAAACTATGCTTGAGAGAGTGAGATGCTTAAATGAAGTCGAACTACCTTGTATGTATAGCCTTCCAATGAGGTTAAATTGCCTTCCTTGAAGTCGACTTGATCTTCTTGAGGCTGACATGGTGTGGAGGTTACATAATTCATTTTTGACTCAAAAATAATTCTTGTTACATCGTTTGAAAGCCCAAGAAGGGTCTCATAAAATATACAATGACTCTAATGACCCTTTATTAATCCTAGGAGTCCATAATGGGGACTTTGACTAATAAAATCATGACCAAAGCATGAAACCAGTATTTTAATAAGTCATTGTAACTATAATAAAAATTCTTTTGATAAATACATTTTATGAAGACCGAACCTAGTTACATTTTTCAACATCAATAACTCAGACTACTACCACAAGAGCGGAGTTCATATTCTTCCATAAAGATAATAGTGTTCAAACCTTTTGTTCTTTTTCATAGTGATGTCAACACAGACTTCTGAATTTTTGGATACTTTGATCACTTCAGGTATTAAACTCGAACTTAGTTTCTATTCACAGGATAAAGCTCTAACTTGATTATTGCTCCACATAAATTATAGGCTCAAATTACCTTTGCACCTTCTTTCACAGGAAGAAAAGGCTCGGATTTATCCATTTCATAGAGAAGAAAGACCTCGAACTTCTCACCTTCTCACAAAGATAAAGAGGTTCGAACTTCCACAGATATTGTTTAAAACTTGGTCACCTTCCACAGATATAGAGAGCTTGCAATTGACAAACAAGAATTTTTAGTATAAAAGTCAAATTTGACTTTGATCTTAACATGGTCAACACTCTTGATGCAATGATTGCAATATATGATCTTAGCCCTCAATCTTTTTGCAAATTGTGGAATAGGAATTTAGATTTCCATAAACAAGCCTTTTGTTCTTTTGCAAATTGAACTAGGGCTTTTTCAGACTTAAGCCTACTTAGGGCTTCCTCAAAAAGGTGATCTCAGTGCTCCTTTCTTGACCATAGCTCTGATACCATGTTGATTTTCTAGTGCAATCAAGACTAGTACAGTTTTTCAAACTAATAACTACGTCCAATGATACAATTTGACTTCCTTAGAGCATTCCAATCGTTAAGCAATTATACATGAAAATTTTCAACCATTAACTTCTTCAATAGAGCAATAGAGATCACAGTGAAACAGTAAGACAAGAGACACCAAAGTTTTGGTAAATGACCAAGGCAAAACCCCACTAGGGGGAAAAATCAACAAGCTTTCCTTATAAGGGAATGTTCTATTTAATCCAATTTGTACATCAGTCAAAATAGCATATCTTTGACAATATTATATAGACAAATACTAACCAACAAAATGACCTCCCACAAGTGCCAAGTTGGCCCTCCAAAGTCAATACAAAGATCCCTTCAATTAGGTTTGAAATTTGCTTTGCCCATAGTCACAAACCTCGCATAATCCACAGAAAGATGGTGCCACATGTTGACCACTAAAGTGTACCTTGAAATTTTTTGAAGACTCCATGCTCGAGGATGTATCAAAGGCTTCATGTACCATCAAATTTCACTATATCATCAGGGTTTTTTAACTCTATTTTTTCTTCTCATATTCTTCTCATGTTGTACTCAAATTCCACAAGCCCTACGAGGATGATGTAAAGTGATGCTAGTATGATGAGTTGAGTCATGTAACAGGCCTAAGTAACTTAGGAACTTGTCATCAAATGAGTTTACTCTGATAGGATTTTTTACTTGGTTAATTATTAGGTGTTTGAAACTTAATAATTAATTGAGTTTTTTCCTCCAAGCATAACACCAGAGTCAAAGTGCAGTTTGTGAGGCCTTGGATGAGTCCCAGCGTTTAGAGTTATTGTATATTACCATACTAAATCACTAGTAAAATTTCGTGAAATTTGATTAGGTTTAGGGGTCAATTTTTTAGTTTTTTAAATTTCCCGCAAGGCAGAAATTTGAATAAAATCTGAATTTAAAATGTAATAAGTGATGTCTAGAGAAGTCGTATGGAGTATGTGTGCTCAAAATTACTCCTCTCACCCTCAACTTTCAACTATTACACACTTTGAGGGGTAAAAATAAGTTTTAGACCCTCAAAACCTATTTTTCCTAAGTTTCGTGGAAAATGTGACAATAAATTAGCCTAACAATTAAATAAATGGAGAAAAATAAATATCCACACATGCTCAAATCATGTGGAAATGAGGTGGAAATTCATCTAAAGGTCAAAGTTGAGTTAACGAGTGATGTGGACTCCACATAAGCCACAAATCAAGCAAATTGGTTTTTTGTGGAGAAGACAACGAGTTCCAGTGAGAAGATCCACGATTTGAGGAAGTTAACTCGAGCTTCAAGGCGATATCATGAGTTGACTTGAGATTGGATTAGAGCTTACTTGAGTGAAGTGGAGAGTGGTCTCCTACCACTCCACTTCACTCTCCCACATGTCCTCGCATCTAATTCGAGCTCCCTCATCAAGGATTACATTAGCCTCTAAGGAAGAAATCAAGTTGTCAATTGGGAAATTTGAATTTACATGAAGGAGCATTGGAATTGTCACATATTTGTCTTGGGATTGTCACCATTTGCCTTGGGATTGGCTCCCAGCTTTTATATAATAGAGCTATGGGCTCTCACACATTTATCATTGTTACTAGCTATTGTGCTGGCGGAAACGTTGTTGTCTTGTACACTTTCAGAAATATCAATAAAAACTTTGGAGTTTCATTCATGTGGTGTTCCTCATTTTGGAGTGTGATGAATTGTTGATCATTGGTATAATTTCTTTTACTAATGCTTTGATCTAATTTGTTTCCATATGCTCTTGTCGATTTGTTAATGTAGAGCTATCTTGCATTGACATTTGATTTAGAAGTATGCTCTAGGTATAGAATACTCTAGTTGGTTTCAAATAAATTTCTAGAGTTTCTTATCATTGTTTATCGCTCAATCGATATGGAACTAATTCTTGATTGAAGTTTTGTAGAGGGAACATCTTGTTGGGATCAAAGAATCAAGCATGAGGGGAACTCTTTGGAGAGACCAAGCCACTCTTGATACATTCTCAAAAGAGCTCTCATTTTTTCTTGGAGTCGTCATAGTTTTATCTTACAAAGTGGTTTCGCAAGGGTTTCGGGACATAGCTTGTACACAAGCCAAGTACTTTTAAATTTAAATCACTTTTATTAAACGTTGTGCTCCAATTGCTTTCATTTGCTATATAAGAGCTTAAAATGGTTAATCAAAGAAGAAAGCTTACTCACACTCTTTAGCTTAGTCCTTTGTAATTGTACATATACACTTCATCTAGCAGATTTTTGTCCACTAAAATTTTTCTTGTTTTGCAACCCATATTTGGAAGATTTGATAACTCATTTGAAGCAGATTTTTGAGCGGCATTTTCTAAAAACTCATAACAAGTGTTTGAAAGAGCCATTGACGCATGATTGGATCATTTCCCAAAGGGGCCATGAGCATTTGGAGTCCCTCATTTTCTGCAAGGCCAAGTTCATTTGAGAGTTGCACATAAAGCTAGGTCGTGGGCCTCTCAAGGCTAATTTTCCTCTTTGGTTGCCAAATTTTCACATTGCACAAAACGGAGAATCTAGCTCCTATAGTTTCGATTGTGTAAAATTTTCTCATTCATCTTTTGGGCAGCCTTTTAAGGCCTTCTCCTCATTGTAATACCTCTAATCAAATAATATATTGGGCTTGAAGGAGCTTGGGATTCATCCCAAGGTATCCCACCTCCTAATTTAGAAGGAGGACTCTTGTGGGTGGATTTATTTGCATTCTTAACTTTCACAATTTAGTTTCTCTTGCATGCACTTTCCATTTGTTAATACTCATTCACACATGATAAATTTTGGGAATTAAGACAACCTCAAAACTCCATTTCATTTACTAAATTAAGTTTGCTACATTTTTACTTGAGCCTTGCATCCTTCATTTCATTATTGCTTTGAGCTACAAGTTAACACTTTACTTTAACACTTTACTTTGAGCAAACGTTTCTTTACATGCAAGCACTTTACATTCTTGGCAAGCTTTGGTTTAGTTTATTAATTCATTTTCATTAAGCTTGGTAAATTGTTTCATGACTACTTGAGTAAACGCTTCATTTTTGTCAACTTTTTCTACATTGTTAATTTAAGTATTGTTGATATTTCCTTGGAGCATTATATTTTCATTGTCTACCTGAAACAATTTCTTTTTCAAGTAACTTGCATCATTTTAATTCACTTGCGCACATTAAGCTACCATATTTTATTTGCATTGAAGTCATTGATGCAATTTTACTTTGGATATTTCCTCCATTACGGAAACATTGCCATCAAGATTTCAAATTTGGAGAGCAAGTAACTTACATGCATCTCACTTAGGCGCATTTTATTGCTAATTGGCATTTCTAAAATTATCTTCCAACTTAAGTTGGTTGTATGGACTTTAGGGACCCTCCACCCCTATTGACTCATCATTGTGATATCTAGATTTTCGGGCGAGGATGAGGCCTAGGGACCGGAGTTCAATTCAAACTTTGCTTTAGAATACAACTAATAAAATAAACCAAGAGTGTCTCTACATCACATTTTCACTTTACCTGCAATACAACTCTCCTATGTATGTTATCCAGAACTTATTTGAGTTTTATTGGCAAATTATTATCTTTTTCCCGAGAAGCATTTGCTTTATATTACAAGTATTTGGATCTTTTACTTTTGCAACTATTTGTTTTCTTGTACTTGGAATGCCTTTCGTTGGTGCAACTCTATTTTCAGGTTATTTTGTATACTTGTTGCTTTCATGGTTATTTATCTCATGAGTAATTGATGTCATTATCTTGTCATTTGAGCATTTACTTTCAAGTACTATTTCCTTTATAGTTGCAAATGAGTTTATATGTTCATCTTGGTCTAACATTTTATTTTGCAGGGTTGTCTATCATTGTATCTTGATTTTCATTTTGAGCAAGTAATTGTTATTTTCTTTGAGGCAATGGTCTATACTTTAAATACATTACTGAATAATGCTCATATATTATATGCTTGTTAACATCTTGGAGTCAAGTTATTTTTTTATAAGCATCTCCCTCTAACTTGACTATCCTAGAAATTCACTTTTCCTTTATTAACTTTCCATTAGAGACCACCCCCCTTAGTTTTAACTAGGAGAGAGCTTAAGCGGAGAGAGTCGGGAATAGGTGATAGCCCCATCTCTTAGTTTTGCTACCAAGTCACACCTTGTGGTGTTAAGGGATTTTCTCACAAACTCATGTGTGTGTGCAAGGCAACAACAATACCACAGAACTTACATATGCCGAGAGATATCATGCCACAAAACTCACATATGTCATAGAGATATGATGCCATTGAACTCGCATAAGTTACAGAGATATGATGCCACAGAACTCAGAGATGTTAACGAGATATGATGAGCCATTGGTCTGCATAGTTCCACGGATATGTCATGCCTCAAATCTGCAAGGTTCCACAGGGCTAATAAGTAGTGCCTCAAGTTCGCAAGGTATAGAGCCTTAGATCTGCAGGATATATAGCCTCAGATCCGCACAAAACAGAGATATGAGAGGTGATTGGAATTTGCCTTGAAGGAGAGCGAATAGGCTCAATATATAATTGATCGTCCACGTGAATAGATGTGTCTCTTGGGTAGGCCGACTTGATCTTGGAGGCACCAACTTGGACACTTGTGGGGTAAAGAGGTCCCCAACAACTAGATTTTTAGTGAAAATGGTCAAGAAAATACTCAAAAGAAAGAGAAGCAAATCAGTAACACGGTGTGGCAAAATATCAATTGGTGGCTTGACGCTCCCAAAATTTGAATTGTAAAATCTAGCAAGAATGAAATTTTCTCCAAGTAGTTCTTCTCCTTTAGTCAAACTCTTCACACATTGATCATTATTTTCCCATTTTCGCTCTAAGGAAATGATTTAAATTTGTCTTGTTTCACACTGGCCATCTAATTTCTTGCTAGATATTTCACTTTTAAGAGTATTTTAATGTTATTTTTTCCTTTTTTCAAGCTAATAACATTCTTGCAAAGGATATTTTAATAATCCTGAACAGAGAAGCAATGGTTTGTGCAACATCCACTAGATTTGAGGTATAGCTTTAAAACCATCATATAACGATACAATTCATGCCAATCTTTTCGATGCATTATTGACCTTCTCAATATCATTTCTCTATGTTTAAACACTGAACCCATCAAGTTGCAACATTTACCCTGCTGCTTTTGCACATCGTAATTTGCATGGGCACCTAGGAGTAGCATTCGATTGTCATTTTGGTGCACATGTTGTGTTAATTATAGGTACGAGAACCCTCTTTAGAACCTGCCAAGTCACAAAGTTGAGTTGCATTCATCTCTATTCATCGGATTTCTGACCACATTCTAAAAGGGAGGATTCCCACTCACTCTTATGTTTCTTTATGGCCGCCTATGCATATTTTCATTAATGTCTCATAACATATTGTTGAGCCACTAGTTGCCTTGATCTCGCTTATTGCCATTACAGCCACACTTAACCCCTCACCTCTGCATCAATATTACTTCCAACTTGCAAGCCATCATTACCCACTGAAGAGACCACTGCAATGAGCAGACCTACCTTGTCGAACCACCTTGCCTTTGCTTTTGTTTTGGTTAGGTCATTTATGTCAACCTGGAAACTAGATGCATCTCGTTATGCCACTTGTCTCTCCAACATGAGCTTTCTTTTGATGATCTTTTCATGCTTATTAAAGAATGAAAATCTCGAGCTTACTTTTGTCGATCCTTTCATGCTTGTTAAACCAATGAAAATGTCAAGTACATTTCCAATCTTTCTTCCTCGATATCCAAGTTAAAAGACGATGTAGACTTTTCTCCTTTTCTCATGCTTGCTAAACTATGACAAGTACATCAAGCACACTTTTAACTCTTTTTCTATTTGTCAAAAACCTCACAAAAAAAAGACCCTTTCAAGTACACTTTTGAATCTTTTATAGGCTCATTAAACGTTAAAACTAAATGAAAAAGACACTACCAAACAAGCTTGTCTTCTCTTTCACGCTCGTAAAACTATGAAGAAGATCAAACATATAAAAACGGGGCAAGGGAACATTGTTCATCTATGCTACACTATGGTGGTCGTCAATCACCTTGAACATGGCACCTATTTGTGTCATTGACTTGCAGTTAAGTCTCAGTTTGGCCTAGGAGCTAAAGCATCAACACGAGTCAAGTAACTCCTTACCAAAAGTCAATATCTCACCCAATTGGTTGCCCTTCCAGTCATTATGGGTCGTAATGATGCCTCAAGTGTCATCATTGTGTTTTCAATGGTGTACTTTAGTCCAAGCTATCAAGTCCACAATATGGCATGCCAAAATATGTTCAAGGGAAGTCTCAGCCATATGTAATCTCATTAACCTTTGTGTCAACCACCCCTATGTCAAGTTATACACAACAACCTCATCGACTAGCATCATCAACTCGAAGTTTGTTTCGTATCAAATGATGGGGGATACATCAAGACCCTCCTTCAATGGATCTGCTCCCATTAACACTAACTCATAATCTGGGGAATGAATCTAGGAACTAGCTAGTACCTTGAAGTTGCAATCATCAGTGGTAGGCTTCCTTGTGGTTGACAGTGGGTTCACCTCATTGTCCCTTATTTGACCAATTCTACAGGTGTTCAACATCAACACATCTATTCAAACTAAATAGAATGTATTAGGTACCTTGAGAACCATTTTCATCAATGGTGGTTTATGTTTGTTAACAATATTTATCAATGGTTGGTAATCAAAGGGTCCCTTGAATGCTCAACATCAGCTCATATATTTGAGCGATATAGGGACATACCATCAAGACAAGATGAACACCTTGGGTATTGAGGCTCTGTCGCTCATGCATGTTGCCTTGCCCAAGCTACGGAGGAGATTTAGTATATTATGTACCACACATAGGCACTATCATTGGTGTTTGTTGTCATCCTGATATACACTGTGACATAAATCCACATTGTAACTACTCAAAGGCTATGATCAAAATTTGATGACATGGATCCATTGTGTACTCTATTTCATACCCATGATCTTGCATATCATTATATGGATTTGCAATGTTTTATGTTGACGACCGTGCTTTGTTCATTTTATACCAAGTATAGATATGCATACCTCAAGCATGTATATCATATGTATCTGGTCCTAACTAGCTTTTATAGGTCCTAACTAGTTCCAAGATTGAAGACTCCTTCTAATCACCACACTTACTATTTTGATGTAATGTATTTCAACCATCAGTTTCTATTCTAGCTTCACACATTAGGAGCCATATTTTATAGCTCAATTTTACACTCCTAAGACCATTTGAGAAGCCTTGACAAAATGAAGTTGAGATATTGCATCCATCCCATGGAAAAACCCTAAAAATGGCCAAAGTCAGTGCTTCAACGCTCTCGATACATTGACAAGGAGCATTACAACATTTCCAAAGGTGTTGAATGCACCCATTCCTCCAACAAAGAGCATCAAGTGGCTATGGTTTTTTGAGGAAAAAATAGAGTTTGAAAAGGTCAAAATAGTGATCAAAGAGGGGATAAGGATGAAAAGACCATGTTAAACAAAGGCCAAAGTGTCTAGGTTCATCCCCTTTATTTTCTCGACTCAAATATAAATAAGAATCCTCCATGGTAGAAAAAGATAGATAAAAGAGTACAAGTGAAGTTATGTTATTGGAGTGATGACAACATACTCCTACCTTGTTATAAGCCTACGTCTACAGTGAACCTTGGTTATGATTGTAGGTTAAAGGAGGAACATTTTATCAAGGAGCCCTAGGGACTTGCAACAATTGTAAATTCCATTTTTTAATTTAATGTCATGCTTTCCCCCCATTTACTTATGTGTCTTTGCATGTGAACGGTTGAATATATGTCTATTTATGTGGATTTAGATGAGTAATGTTTCACATTTGTATAGGAAGACGTGGCTTATGTATTTTGATCTATGTTTGGAGGAGATAGGTGTTGGAGACTGGGAAATAGATTTTTGGAGAAAGTATTAAGCAAAGCAAGCTATGGTCAACCTTTAGAAAAATGTATGCTCTCAAACTTCTTACTTTTTAATATGCAAATGCACACACGTAGGTCATTAGTGGATAACTAATATGTATTAAAAAGCAAGGGCAAATTTGTGGGAAGAAATGTTATCAAAACTACAATGTTCATTGAATTGATAGAGCCCAAAAATGTGAACGGGACCAAAACCAAGAAAAAAAAGCAAACCAAAAAATTGATCGTTCAAAAAATAACTATATTTATATAATATATATATATATATAATAATATATTAATATTTATTATATCGAAACCATTATGCACATATATGCAAAGTTTCTCATATATATATCAAGGGAACCTATAACCAAAAATATACCAAGTGCAATTAATCTCTAAACCAAAAATACATCAACAAAGAGGCCCTAGATGGCCTCTAAAATCCAAAGAAATCATGCTAACAACAAATACCTACATATCATCAAAATCATTGACTATATTGGGATTCTCGTCATCACCCTCTAAACATTAAAATAATATAGAAAAAACTTAACATGTCAAATCAAGATTTTATTTGAGTGATGGGTACATTTTCACTAGGGTCATGATAGAGCGGTTCAACAATCAATGCCACCAAAATCGAGGTACATAGAGGGCTTGGTGCTCTTCATTAACAGTTACTTCCATACCCTCATTCATGATAAACTCCAATGGAAACATTGCAATCCCCCCAATCCTGAAATCCTGAAAACTATTAAGTCTACTATATTTTGACTAGGATCTAAAATTATACTTTGTCCATATGAAATCCAATGAGGTTGAAAACAAACTCAAAAATCCTGAAACAATTATGTTAATGTTAAAAATTTAAGTCTCCTTTATCTTTCATTTTCATTCTTTTACTTTATGAATTTAACATTATCATTAATTACATAACATTAGTAAGACCCTATGGCTGAATATTAGGCCAACCCACTCATAAATTATTGCTTTAAAAAAAATAGTGTTCCAAGGGTCTTTAGTCACAATGTACAAAATTGATCGATCCTATATGGAACTGCTCAATTCCATGAAACCTTTTTCAATCAGTGGCACTAGTTCAGACCATTTTTTTGCTCAAAAATGATCAAACTAACTAGTTCAATCCAATTCAATCTGGTTCTTATAAAACTAATGGGAAGGACTCTTTGGCAACAAGGTAAAAATTCAAGAAATAACATGGTGTTGGTTTCCACGATGGCAACAGAAGAGGCTTACTAAGTCTCTCATATGATTGCTTGTAGGTTTTTCAAGCCCTATTCTTTCACTATGAAATCCCACTATGGCTAAGTAATCACTTCAATGAACCTCTCTTGTCAATTATCTAGTAGAGTGAATTTCAACCCCGATTGCAAGAGCTACAATATACTCTTGTCTAATTCTACACTCAAGTTAGTGAAGGAGTCTTGGCATTTGGCAAGTTCGTTTTCTAGCTCATCTGCTTTTTGCCTCCACTACTAACTTTCCTCTTGCATATCTTGTAAAAGTCTCTAAACTCTTCCAACTTCTCCCCCTTCAAGGCTTTGCCCTTGGCACCTACTTCATTGTTCCTGACAAACCTACTCTAATCCATATGATCTGTAATGGAAGGCATATGGCCTATCCATTTTGTCACCACAAATCTTCTGTAAAAATAAAATTCAATCTTTGTTTTGGTGCAATTATGAGCACAGTTTCTCTATAGCTACTTACCAATAAGCAAAAATGAACTCTATTTCAAATTTGGATGTTTAAACTTGGTCTATTGATTATGTTGCCAAAGCTAATGCTCATTAATCAATCCAGTGAATTGTACTTTAATTTGGCTTCAAAAACTTCATTGTTCTATTGTACTAACAAATTAATGAACACTATTTAGTATTTATTCCCATTCCAACACTCATTCAAATAGATAATAACAAGATGCCTTGCTATAGGTAAATAGCAGGGTGCCTTGGTAAATGGTGCCAAAAGAACTCAATGCCAAAATAATAAAGAATGTGAAACATTAATACATTTGCTTGAGCTCACTAGGGTGATAATGCCCATTCTATTAGGCTTAAAGGTAAGCAATCTACGCTATAGTTAACACGCACATTAATGGCTAAAGGCTGTTGAAGAAAGTGTAACTAGGTTCGGTCTTCATAAATGTAATTTTGATCTTTGTACTTGTAAAAGAAAAGAATTATTATTTTTGTTATTATCAAGAATGGATTTATTGTCCATTCGATAGGTGAAGTGCATGTTTAAGTGCTTCTAGGAAAGTCAAAGAGTCAAGTTAATTATTAAAGACCCATGTGGGCATGTTACACTATGTAAACATATGTATTAGAGTCAAAGAAATATGTTTAGAATGATCCTCCAAAGCAAAGACAAGTCTCCTCTTCAAGTCGGCTCAAGAAATGAATTTTTATGCACAAATGTCAAGTCAGCCTCACTAGGTGATCAAATCGGCCTAAAAGGAGGGACAAACTCCTATATATAGAGCAGTATGACCTCACCATTAGACCATCAAGCGATCTCTGAAATCACCGAAGAGAAGAGGCAAGAAAGAGATGAGAAAAGGGGCAAGCAGGGTGCTTCTAGGGCAGCGAAGAAGAGAATAAATAAATCTGAATTGTGAAGGATTGTTTTAGGGCTCTTTCTGTCACACGTATGAAGAAGGAAGAACATTTCTGCGGTCATATCAAATCTAGAAGTGCAGCAACTTAAAGGGGTTCGATTGGGCTAAAGAGAGGCTCCAAATAGGCCTCCATCTCCAGCAAAGTAGGTGCCATCTCAAGCGAAGGAAGGGAGAAGTAAAAGGAGGTCAATTACAAGCCTGGATTAGCCACACATTCAAAGAATTCAGATCTACAGTAGGGTAAGAGGATCAGCCTCTCATCTTGGAAATACCTCTCAAGGAAGGTCTAATTCTCTAGCCTAAGTGACAAGAAAAGGGAAGAATGCTAAGTGAGGTAGAGAAGGAAAGGGAGACTCCACAGAAGAGGTCTCTAAGGAGACCTAGGGTTTCTGCAGCGGTTGGAAAAAGAGCTACCACCTACCAGAATAAGTGCGAAGGAAGAGATCAAGGTGCAAAACAGAAGAAGAAACATTGTGTCTTGTGCTTAGAGGATCTACTTGTCAAGGGTCTAGGGTTTGGCATTTATTAATTGAAGCTTCAATAAGAGAAATTTTGCAAGAAGGGCTTTCCTCTCAAGAAGAGAGACGTTTTGCCTTGGCGGAAAGCCAACATCTTGTGTTCTTGTCTTTTTGTTTTGGTAACTGTTTGATGAAGTAAGAAGAACACACACTAATAATAATAAGAGAAGATTGTGCTAATAAGAAAAGTAAAAGTACTTCACAAATTGTTAACATCGATAGAAGAATCTCACTATAACCCAGATGCCCTAGATTCTTCAACATGGTATCAGAGCTAAGGTGACACATCAAGGAAGCGCATCTCAAGAGCACATAGAAGATTGAAGCATTAGGATCAAGAAGCAAGGGCACACAAAGGTTGAAGCATCAAGATCTACAAGAAGGTTCATCCAAGAAGGGTTTAAATCAAAACTCATCATCTTCAAAGGAAGGAACTCGTATCAACACCCATCATTGAAGTTCTCCAAATCTACACATTGAGAAGGTTTCATCAACAAACAAATCTATCACAAGGCACCTTGAAGGAAGCATCTTGAAGAACTCCAAGATCCAAGAAGTTGAGAGTTCATTCATCAAGGAAGCAGCAAGATCTCCTCATCACTAATACTCTCAAGTCAGTATTTTTTGTCCTCTTCTGAAAATATCAAAATGTCTTTTTGCAAGGAAAGCCACAAATTAGTTGGGACTGCTAATTTCCTTGCATGGAAAAAAAGGACTGATCAACTCCTCAAAGAAAATGAACTTTTGGACTACGTCAAAGGGAGTGTCATTGTTCCTGCTAGGGAACAAACTCAAGCCCTAGCAAAGTATAAGGATGAAAAAAGTGCTCAAAGGATTTTGAATGAGTCCATCAAGGACCCTCTCATTCCTTATGTTTCCAAACTTGAAACATCTAAAGAAATCTATGATAAGTTGGTGGAGCTATTCTCAGTTAGTATAGCTCGAGAAGTAATATCGTTGCGTAATGAACTATACAAAATGAAGATATCCAAGGAAGAAGGGATAGCTTCCTACTTCATCAAGGTCTCTGAGATGAGAGACCAGCTGCAAGAATTAGGAGAAGTCCTGTTAGATAGATAAATGACAACTGTGGTGATCAATGCATTACCTGAGGAATGGGGTAACTTCACATCAAGTATATATGCCAAGGAGCTACCTCGTTGAATGAACTTTGGTCTCTATGCAAAATTGAGGAGACTAGACTCAAAGCCAAAAATGATGTGGGATCGAAGGAGCAGTCATTTGCTGCTATGGCCAAGAGAAAAGGGAAATTTGGCAAGTTTGGTCCACAGATAAAGGGTAAAAGAGATATGTCCAAAGTCCAATGCTTTGGTTGCCAAGAGTATGGACACTATAAGAGGGATTGTCCTAAGTTTAAGAAAGACAACAATAAGAGGAAACGAGAAGAAGCTCACATTACCCAAGAAGTGAAAAAAGAAGATAAGAAGCAGAAGGAGGAGGAACCTCCGGATCTCTACTATGATTGAAATCAACTTCTTCACAAGTCTTCTTTGGTACCATAGGAACATGTAGTAGTAGAATAGAATGCATGATTTATGAAAATGACATCTTCAAGAATATAGGAGAATTATGTAGAGATAGCTCAGATAAAGATATTCATGTAGGAAGGATGTAACCATTGAATGACCTCATCAATGCATAAATGAATGATCACGATCAAGAAGAATAATCTTAGAAGGCCACGCCACGATCATCAACAGCGAGGAACATCTGCAGGATGAGGATTACAAGGATCCTCGGGTGAAATTTTCAATAGAAGGTTCATGACTTTAAGGAAAAGCAGATGTCTCAATAAGAACTCCACTTATGTGGATTCAAGAAAGGATGATATGTAGGCAAGGGAAGATGTAGCAAAGCAAAGGAGATTGAGGTAATCTCAACCTAGGAAGCTGTCAAAAAAAACTGAGATGATCAAGGAAAGAACTAAGATGAGGTATGTATACATCTATGTTTTTAGTTAAAGTCATTGTCATCATTTATATCAATGAGCATGGGGAATTGCTTTGAAAGCATGGTCTAGAATAGGGTAGAACTATTTTCAATGAGAATATGCATGAAGGCATGGTTCACACACTAAAAAAGGTCAACATGAGAAATATCCTCATATGAAGTGTGAGGTGATTGACAAGAGAACCTATAAAGAAGCATATGAGAAAAAAGATCAGGAATAAAAAGGACACCATGGACACTAGGAATCAACATCCAAAAGATTTGTTAAAGATATCTCCTGGAAGAAGGCACGAGAATTCTGACAAAGGAAGAAAAAGATCAAAGGACCCTTGACACTTGGAAAAGGCCTTGGAGATGTGAAACATACAAGATGTTGATAATTCAAGCCAACAAAAGATGTCATGATGGAGGGCCATGTCAAAAGGTACTATTTGATTTTTCTTGAATAATATCTGGATAGGTTCATGCAAGGCTACTGGAACAAGGGTTGTAAGTACAAGTACAACTAGCACTCATGTGGTGGATGGAAATTCCTAAAAGAAACGTGATGAAGAAGAAGTAGCCATACGACAAAGGTTCCAAATATGTATCAAGAAGGACACTTTCCATGAAGAAATGAATGACATGACAAACCAAGAAGGAAAGTGATTGATGTCTGATTCCGTACAAGGAAGAAGCTCAACTGAATTTCATGACATCAAGGAAAGAAATTAATCAAGTAGTTGAAGCACCCACAAGAAGTAGTTGCTGATGAAAAAGGAGAGTCCCTAATTGAGAGGGAGCTCTAACAATTCCCTAATTAAGAGGGAGCTTGGGAAGTCCCTGGTCAGAGGGAGCTTGGGTACATTCCTTCACAGGAATGGGAATATCTTCCCTAGTTAAGAGGGAGAGATAGACACGACGTTCTTGTCTTCATTTGGGAAGAAAGAATGGAAGGATTGGGTAATCATCTGGCATTTGATGCTCTTTGAGGTTGTGTAGGGCATCCAAGATAAGAGTAGGCAAGAGGACCGATATCCTTTGAGGGCCGAGAACCCAAGATAAGAATAGTCCTAGAAGGTCATACTCAGTGAACACCCGGGTGGGTATGTACCTTGAGAGACAATGATGAAGGTGTCTATAGTCATCGGTCTCGCCAACATTGTGCTCTGATCTATTAAGGGATAGAGTTGTCAGCCAAGGCCTTGCTATGGAAACAATGTTGGTTACTATGATGCTATAACAGATGGATTGTCAATCCGATTTCTCTTATGTGAATTCTTCAGATTGAAAATGGCTAAACACCTTGTAATGATTTATGAATACCTCCCTAGTTAAGAGGGAGCGTTGAAGAAAGTGTAACTAGGTTCAGTCTTCATAAATGTAATTTTGATCTTTGTACTTGTAAAAGAAAAGTATTATTATTTTTGTTATTATCAAGAATGGATTTCTTGTCCATTCGATAGGTGAAGCGCATGTTTAAGTGCTTCTAGGAAAGTCAAAGAATCAATGTAATTATTAAAGACCCATGT
Source organism: Pinus taeda (assembly GCA_000404065.3). Classification (NCBI taxonomy): domain Eukaryota; kingdom Viridiplantae; phylum Streptophyta; class Pinopsida; order Pinales; family Pinaceae; genus Pinus; species Pinus taeda. The sequence continues at coordinate 118,235 of APFE031319374.1, read as the reverse complement.
GGGCATGTTACACTATGTAAACATATGTACTAGAGTCAAAGAAATATGTTTAGAATGATCCTCCAAAGCAAAGACAAGTCTCCTCTTCAAGTCGACTCAAGAAATAAATTTCTGTGCACAAATGTCAAGTCGGCCTAAAAAGAGGGACAGACTCCTATATATAGAGCAGTATGACCTCACCATTAGACCATCAAGTGATCTCTGAAATCAAAGAAAAGAAGAGGCAAGAAAAAGGTGCGAAAAAGGGCAAGAACAGCGCTTCTAGGGCAGCAAAGAAGAGAAGAAATAAATCCAAATTGAGGAGGATTGTTTTAGGGCTCTTTTCTATCACACGTGCGAAGAACGAAGGACATTTTTGCGGTCATATTAGATCTAGAAGTGCAACAACTTAAAGGGGTTCGATTAGGCTAAAGAGAGGCTCCAAATAAGCCTCCATCTCCAGCGAAGTAGGTGCCATCTCAAGCGAAAGAAGGGAGAAGCAAAAGGAGGTCAATTACAAACCTAGATCAGCCACACATGCGAAGAATTCATATCTACAATAGGGTAAGAGGAACAACCTCTCATCTTGGAAATATCTCTCAAGGAAGGTCTCCTTCTATAGCGTAAGTGTCAAGAAAAGGGAAGATTGTTAGGCGAGGTAGAGAAGGAAAGGGAGACTCCACAGAAGAGATCTCTAAGGAGACCCAGGGTTTCTGCAGTTATCGGAAAAAGAGCTACCAGCTTTCAGAATAAGTGCGAAGGAAGAGTTCAAGGGCAAAGCAAAAGAAGAAAGACTATGTCTTGTGCTTGGAGAATCTACTTGTCAAGGGTCTAGGGTTTGGCATTTGTCAATTGAAGCTTCAATAAGGGAAAGTTTGCAAGAAGGGTTTTCCTCTCTAGGAGAGAGAGGTTTTGCCCTGGCAGAGAGCCAACATCTTGTGTTCTTGTCTTTTTGTTTTGGTAACTGTTTGATGAAGTAAGAAGAACACACACTAATAATAATAAGAGAAGATTGTGCTTATAAGAAAAGTAAAAGTACTTCACAAATTGTTATCATCGACAGAATAATCTCACTATAACCCAGATGCCCTAGATTCTTCAACAAAGGCAATCCTTCGAATCTATGTAGAGGTTCAGTACCAATTTAAGACACTATGCCAACAACCAAATGGAAGGCATTTGTGTTGTTATCACATCAAATGACTACAATGGACAAAAAAATGGGAAATAAAACACCCAGTGTAAGACACCAACCATACAACATATTAACAAATGAAGCAATGCTTTATGGTGAAACTCCCTATGTTTAAACAAAGCATACAATGCCAACAATGTTGGAGCTGTTAATTTAGTGATTCAAGCAATGTTTAATGGTGAATACCACACCATTGTGCATCTTTATTAAGTGAAACATACACCAATTTGAGACACTATGCCAACAACCAATGGAAGGCATTTGTGTTGTTATCACATCAAATGACTACAATGGACAAAAAAAATGGGAAATAAAACACCCAGTGTAAGACACCAACCATAAAACATATTAACAAATGAAGCAATGCTTTGTGGTGAAACTCCCTATGTTTAAGCAAAAGCATACAATGCCAACAATGTTGGAGCTGTTAATTTAGTGATTCAAGCAATGTTTAATGGTGAATACCACACCCCTGTGCATCTTTATTAAGTGAAACATACACAAGTATGTCCAAAAATCTAAATCAAACATCAAAAATACAACAATCAAACACCCACACAGTACAAACAAAGGGTGCTTAATTTGTTCTAGAAATTCCTTACAAAGCTTAGCTATGCATGCTCAAAAATTTCATGCATTCTTACTCACTAAAAGGAATTGCAAATGGCCATGGCTTAGAGACACCTTCACTTATTGTGAACAAGCTTCTTGATTCTTTTGTCCTCCAATCTTCTAGTAGGTTGCACTCTGAGCTCTCATCTACCCAAGTTCTTCCATTAATGCGTTTCTTCGCTATAGTGTTCATTTTTAATAATTTGTTTTGAAAAATCATTCATCGTACTAGTTTATTTCCACTTCCAAATAAATTTAAACATTTTATCAACTTTACCAAAAAAAAATATAATAAATAAATAAATTACATATACTATAAACAAATTACAAAAAAATCTACAACAATTTAATTCATAACACCATTCTACCTCGATCACTCCCACTTCAAAGCTAAGTACCTCAATCACTTCGACTTAAAAGCCAAGGTACGGAATTGCTCTCCTCTTTCCAAAAAAATACTCTAATTCAAAGTATAGAAGTATAACTCTTATTTCTAGAATTAGGGGAAAAAAATCAAACGACCCAAATTAGTTTAAATGAAATGGGTGGTGGAAAAGTTCCTCAATCCAAAGGCTGCTATGCCAAGAAAAGTTGGCAAGCATTACGCCAAGAAACGCTGGCAAGCATTCAATCGAACATAGAAGAGAATGACTATGATAACCTCGAAAAGACAAAAGAGGTAGGTCTACATTCGAATAATGTTTATCACCCACCAGCAGTCCACGAAAAATGAAGGTCAAGAAGTCTGTGGCTCCAATACGTTGTTAGAAAACTAGGGATTTTTACAAGTAAACAAAAGCTAGAGCTTCATAATATTTATAAAAGTTTTTTTTCAGATTTTTTAAATTTAGACTACACGAAACAAACGAAACGAATGTTAGAGCTTCGTAATATTAACAAAAGTTTATTTTAAATTTAAAAACATGGGATGAAAAAATAATGAAATTTATGTTAATTGTTTTTAATTTGAAATTGAAAAAGTATTGTTATTTTTTTATTTAAATCAACTTCCACTAACAATACGTTGAATTTTTAATAATATTTATAAAAAAAAAATTATCTTCCTACCTAAATTAATTCAAATAAAAAAAATATAAATCTTAATAAATATATTTTCTTATCAAATTTAAAGAATCCATTTATAAAATTACTACATATAAACAAAGTATATTATGTATCAACTTTTAAAAAATATCATATAATATATCAATTTTACACATTTACCATAATACCATTCTCAAAATGAAAATTATCATAAAATAGAGAATTAAAATAAAAATATCCAAAAAAATGGAAATAATATATTTGGTAGAAAAAAAATTAAATAAATAAAAATATTCCAAAAAGGAAAATATATATTGTGGTAGAAAAATTAATAAAATATGAATCTCTAAATATTTTAAAAATATATACATTAATATATCTCAATTTCAAATTTCAAAAACATAATTGGTAAAACGTAAATCACCTAACTTGGGTTTGTATTTAAACTAAATTTAAAAATAAAAATAAAAAAAATTATTAATCTCAATAAAAAAGATAAAATCGCTGCAGCGATTTGATGTGTCTTTAAGTTTACTTGGAGAAACCTGTTAGTAAATTTTTTTATTAAAAGAAATCCCTAGTTAATTCTTCATTTGCTTGGCCAATGTTTAAGATTTCACGAAGTCCAATAACTTTTTGAAAAATCATTAAATGTGATGACTAACAATATTGTAGGAAGAGGTGAAAGTTAAGCAAATGTTCAATCGGAGCAATAGAATGGCTCTTGCATAAGAGGAATCTATGCGTCGGAAGAGCCAGGACGCAGCAATCTCATTACTGCTGAAAATATTGCATTCTGGGGCAGCGCTAGAGTTCGAATCTAGGAGCAGACTTGAGTGGTCTACCCCGGGCTGGAAACAAATGAATAGTCTCATTGACCCTTGGTCTACCTCGGGCCTGAAACAAATGAAGTCTTCTTGATCTTTCTGGAGGGTTGTAAAATAAATGTTTTTTTTTAATTATTATAATTATTTATTTTTAAGATCATGGTTAAGCTAGACACCAAATTGGTGTATGAGACCACTATTTTTGTGGGATAAGGGATTCACTTCCAGGAAACGATTTGATTTGACTACTACGTCTACGAAGGCATACATACTCTACCCCCTCTGGGTATGAACCTATGACCTCTTAGGAAGAAGCACATGCTCTTAACCATTAGGCCCACTCAAGTTGTAAATGAATAGTCTTGTTTATTTTGTTTATGTAAGACCAGCCCGTCGCGGTATGAGATCAATGCTTGTGGTAGCCCTAGATATGCTATTGGTAAAAGGGTGCTAAGTTGCCATGGAATTGTGAACCCTGGTCTTCGAAGTCATCGATGAATTCCAGCCCCGGGGGGTTTTGTGACCAATGTCCATATTTCTCTAAAATTTTGTTCCTGTTAAAAGAATAAATTTAATTTCTGAATTCAGACTTCTATGATCCATAATGAATTATGAAAATAGTATTTTGGTAGAAATCGCATCTGAGAAATTTGTGCCGATGCGTTTCAAACAATCCAGTGTGGTTCATCTTGTCTTGACGATGAATCACACTAGATGGTTCGAAAAGTATCAGCAAAAATTTCTCAAATGTGATTCTATCGAAATACTATTTTCTTAAAAAATAAATTTAACTTAAAAAGATGGCATGGGGATAGAAACGGGATGATGTCATGGGATGTCAAAGAACATATACGTGGACCATCAATGCAGCCATTAGGTGCCCATATAAATTAACGAGGAATCCTTCAAACCTTGCCTAGGGTTACTGTTCAGTTGTGAACAGGATTGAATGTCAGACCACTTAAGAATACTACGAATTTCAATCGCTTTGAGGCAGGAATAAGCTGTTAGGGCCAGTTAGCATTAGGGTTGCAATTCAGTGGTCAACAGGATTGCATGGCCCTTTACTAAATTTCAATTTTTAAGCAGGAATAAAATGTTAGGGCCAGATACCAAGTCTTGGATAAGGGATCCTTGAAACATTACCTATACCTATAGGGTAATTGCAGTTCAACGGTAAACAGGATATACAACAGTAGGGTCGATGCTTGTGTTAGCCCTGGATATGCAACGGCTAAAGGGTACTAACTTGTGAATTTTGATATTGTAGGCCCTGGCCTTCGAAGCCCTTGATGAGTCGTGCCCCAAGAGATTTTGTAACTCGTGCCCTTATTTCTCTGACATTCTGCTCTTGTTGAAAGAATAAATCTAACCAGAAAAAGCACGGTTATGGGAGGATCGAAACTGGATGATCATTAGTGCAGCCATTGGATGCTGGTATGAAACAGCGAGGAATCCCTTAAACATTGCCTAGGGTTGCAGTTCGGTGGTAAACAGGATTGTGTGACAGGACATCACTAAATTTCAATTCCTTCAGATAAGAATAAGCAGTTAGGGTCAGTTGCGGGTCTTGGGCCAAGGATCTTTAAAACACTACTTATCCCAGTAGGACAATTGCTCTTTAGTGCTAAACAGGATATGCAACAGGTCTGCTGTGGCATAAAGTTGATGCTTGTGGTATTTCCAGATGTGCAATCGGTAAAAACGGTGCTAAGTTGCCAATGTTGGAATTGTCAACCCTGGTCTTCGAAGTCTTTGATGAGTCTCAACCTCAGGAGGTTTTGCTACTCATTTCCACTTTTTCTCCAAAATTATTGAAAAAATAAATTTAACTTAAAACAGACGGTTGTATGGGGATCAAAACTGGATGATGGTATTTGTTGAACAATGGGGGTGTTTTGTTAATTGAATTGATCTTAGGTGGATGATGTTATTTGTTGAATAATTGGGTGTTGGTCTATTAATTGGGTTGATCTTAAGTTGTTGGAAGGAATGATTGCTATCTTCTCGCTCATATTCAATTCTCACAAGTGATTTGTTGATCCAAATGGATCCTAGAATACTCTCTAAGTCTTCAAAATCATTCAAAAGATCAAAATTATCGCATGGGCAAACCTTCATAAAACAACAGAAAACACTATCAGGAGGCGAGAAACACAAGAAAACAATGAAAACAGAGCTATCGCCGGCTTCAACAGTGAATGCACAGTGGTTGTCACATCTGGCCGATCAATGGTCCAAATTACAATCGGCAAAGGCAAACGGAGGATATCGGCGCATGTCATATATGTATTGTGATAGCAATCAGCGGGGTCAATGCGGACCGTTGATCAAGCGCGCAGATCGACAATCCACGTTGCATCGCAACATCACATCGGCAAACAACAATAAAGCGCTCACCAAATGGCCCGGGGTTATCTCGAGATGCGATTGCGATCAATCGCATCGCGATATCGCAATTAGATTTACACAGAAGAGTGGTTATACACACATATATATGCGATGCGATTAGCCGGACCCAATGGAAATATAAACACTATTGCATAAGATTTGAGATCTGCCAAATGGCATCTTTAATGTATTTTCGTGTATTTCGTTTATTAAACGAAATACAAAGGGAAGTGCCGATGTGATTAAAAGTGGACCCGAAAGGGTTTGTGAATGAGAATGCATAATATTTTAAATCCGCCCAAAGCCATTTTTACGGGATTTTAATGTTTTAACGCATTTTTTTATATAAAAGGGAAATCCACGAAACAAGCGAGATTTCAGGAAGAACAAAGGCGGAAAGTGGTTTGGGCCGGGCTCCGCCCGAGCCCATACATTGGCTGCCATGCGTCCAGGTTGAAGGGAGAGAAAACCACCCTCATCAGGCAGTTAACCCCCGTACGAAAGGGCTTCCCAAAATGAACCACGACCATTGGATCTAGATCTCCCAGATCAATGGTCGAGATGTGATATCGCTACAAAGGCGGACACGATAAGAGTTATAAAGCGGGTTCATAATATTTGAAGTCTAGATGAATAGTGTTTTGGAGGATTTTTTGTGTTTTTGCAACGTTTCTCTGTGTTAACGAAAAATGGTCGTTTCAAGGATTTCGAAGGCCCAATACACTCATCCATTGCATAATAGGTGGCCACCTCCCCTAAAGGCGTTATACAATGATTATTTAACGCTAGAAGAAGGATTCGAGCGAACAGAGGCCGGGAGACAGAAAGCTGAGAAGAGGAAACGAACAAGCAAAGCAAATTGACTTTAAAGCCATAAGAAATAGAAGACAAAGGCAACAATACTACAAGACAGTGCTGAGACAGAGCAATAGAGACAAAGAGTCAGTAAGGAGAGTGTGTGTACTCAAAAGATACTTGGAGAATCCAAGTAAAGCCTTATTGTTTTGTATCTGTTGTGTGAGGCTCAATTTGAACTCACTATTGTAAAACTCTACTTCTAAAGACATAATAGAGAGGCCACCACTGAACGTTGGATCAGGAGATGTAGCCGAGGTGTATTGGGTGAACTCCTTATTAAACTTGTTGTGTTTATGTGTGTTGTCTATTATGCTTCTTTAACTGCTTCATTGTCTATGTATTTCGCAATCTTATCGATCCATTGCATAAAGTAACATAGGCAAATCCATGCACATGAATCTGTAATACCTTAATAATCGTCTTAGATCTCCTTTTCAGATCATTTGTTGAGCTCATAATAAATATGTTATTGTAATGGCTTCAAGCCTGGTTGTTTAGTAGCCTTATATCCTCAAGAATCTAGAGTTACTCACATCCATGTTTCTCTGAAAATCTTCTTTTGTTGAAAGATTAAATTTAACTTAAAACAGATTGAGGTATGGGGATCAAAACTAGATAATGTTGGGAAGAATGATTATTAACCTCTCGCCCATGTTCAATTTCTCACCCATATTCAATTCCCACAAGTAACTTGTTAAACTCATAATGAATATAATTTCGTAATGTCTTCGAGCCTTGAGTTGACTGACCATATATCCTAAAGAATCTAGGGTTTATTATGAATACCATCCTCTAAATGATCAATACTCAGGAATTTTCCCCAAACATACAACCAAAAGGAAAAAAAACAAAACTAAATCAAGAAGGAATCTTTGAAACACTGCCTAGAGTTGCAGTTTAGCGGTAAACAGGATTGAATCTCAGACCATCCGTTACATTTCAATTTCTTTTAAAAGCATAAGTAGTTACAGCCAGTTGAAAGCCTTAAGCGGTTAGGACTAGTTTAAATTTTGACTGACGGATCCTTAAAACATTGCTTACACCAAAAGGCCAATTGTCGTTAAGAGGTAAAACAGTGTTTATACCAATAGGGTAATTGCAGTTAAGAGATAAACCATATGGCATGCCAGGCCCCCACTAAATTTCAGATTCTTTGAAAACAAGATTAAGTGATTAGGGTCAGTTACAAGTTTTAGATTATTTTAAAGAAAAAGTACCCACTATCACGGCAGTTTAACGAAAGGAATAGGGCTGCGATTATTGATTTTCCACTTGAAATCGGACCCCATGTGATACCCAGTGGATTGAGGCTAATTGTAATGCTTTCTGGGTTTAAACTACGAAATCTTCGTACAACCTCATTACAATGTGGACACTCGGGACAAACCCCTGTTGGGTGTTTAATCCCGAGTATAAATTTAAAAAAAACAGACGCACACATTTAGATTGCGTGAAAATCAAAAGGCAAAAATTACCAGAAATTTAATCAGTAGTGACCAAATTGAGCCCGTGATATAACATGGGACCGTCCAAGCATAAGGATTCGAAATGCGAATCTGTAACGATTCGAGGGGGCAAATCAAAATAAATGAAGTTAAGCTGTACCTTCTTTCGTCAAGCTGAGCGTATAAAGAATGATTATAATCCATAGCCTGCGACGATTTCTACAAACATGAACAAGAAAAGAGAGTCTGGAGCATGGAAGGAGTTCACTGACCTGTTAAGAGATCTGCCGCCGGAGATTTTACAAGTGCACTGCTGAGGATACTGTTGCCGACATATTCAAAAACCTATCTCCCGCGCCAGCATTATAAAGTCGGTGTGTGGTTCATATGATATATTATATGTTGTTGAATTATAACATATAGGGTTCTATAATAAAATCAACTTTTTTTTCCTCTCAAAAAAAGGTTTTGTCACAATCTCAATGGATCAATGGTTTGGCTTTGGCCTAATCAATCGAAATTACAAGGATTTCTAGACCTATATGTTTTCTGCTCGTGACAACTCTTTAAGGTTTTGGAACTTAATGGTGCATTGCATGGGCACTTTGAGAATACAAAGAGATGTCATTTAACACAAAATGGAGCAATAAGAGATCCCCAAGCAATCGCATTGCAGGAAAGTTGTCGGCGGTGTCAGATCGCTGACCTGGTCTTTTTGTGATGCGAAGGGTCCCCAAGACATAAGGTCCCTTTATACTCAAGCCTTTTAAAATTGCATATATGTTAATCTCCCATATATATTTTCGGCCATGGGACAGTCTTGGCTCGAAACTCGAGATATCACTTCTATCGGCATCAGGGATCGGCTCCGCCTCGGGTCTCTTTGCAACCCTCCACCTCTCTGGCCGATATGCGATGTCGGACTTTAAATTTTTTGGGCTCGTATATAGTTTTTGGGTCCGCGCCCATTAGCCCTTTGTAAAGCTCTTGGGAACCGTTATGAAAAGATTTCCCAAAAAGTGTTCCTTTCCGCCGATTTTCTGTCTTGGCTCTTTTACCAAGGTTCTACCTTTATCGGCATCAGGGTTCGGCACGTTCCTCAGTTCTCTTTGCAACACTCCACCACCACTGCCAATATGCGATTTTAACTGGCGGACTTCAAAAAATTTGGGCTCCTACGCATAACCATTTCGGGTCCGCGCTCGTCGGTCCTTCGTAAAGCTCTTGGCTCTGTCCAACCCCGATCCCGATTGTTCACCTTTTGTAATAAACTTCCGTCGTTGGTCTATTTTGATTTGATTCGGCGATTCTCTCCCTTTTCAGACTTCATGTTTTATAGGCTCGAGCTCAATACCATATCGGGTCCGCACCCATCGACCCATCGTAGAAGCTCTTGTCTCTGTCAATCTCCGAACTTCGATCTACTAACCTGCGTGTTGGATATCCACTGTTGATCTGTTTTGGATAGATCCGACAGTTCCCATGTGATTCGGGTTAATGCCGCACCTGTGGGTTTGTCGCCCATTAAAGCAGTTTCCCTTCCATCCACCACTGCTACTTGTCCTCCTTTTGTTGGGTTCGGGGCCAAACTCACAATACAATTTGCCACTACTAATGCTGCCCGAAAACCTACTCTTTGCTAGAAACCCACCCCTCCATTGCATTAGTTTCTGCGCTCTTTCCCGAACAATGACCCTTGATCTGTTCCAATGATCGGTGCCAGAAGTTCTATTTGGTTCAGTTGTTGTTGGATCTGGACCTTTGTTTGCTGAGATCCAACAGATTCTCGAGACATGTTTTGCTTGGCTCATTGTTATTAAGCTATGGAATGGCAATCCACTCAGGTTCATCTGCATTTGTTTTTAGAAACCCCTGAGTCATATAGCATCTCTCATTGGCTTTGATGTTTGCCTCTTTATTTCAGGTGCAGAGAATGTGAAAGAAAGAGGAAGAGGTGAAGGAACTCAGCAAGCCTTGCAGCCTCTGAAGAGCATTGTTGAGAGCCGGATTGCTTAGATGCTCATTTAAGTTTATTGTCTTTATCAAGAGCTCTAAATCTCTGAAGACCTAGAGGGTTGTGTGACCATGTTCCTGGGCAATCTAGTAGCCTTTAAGAAGCCCTAGGATTTCGGCCTGGTTGTTGGTACTCTTTCCTAGACCCCAGATGTATCTATCTATATGGGAGCCATCTTGGGAGTAGACCACACCACTAGCCCCAGAATCTGTGGGTTGCCTTTAGAGGCACCATTGAAGAAAACGGTTACCTTTCCCTGTTTCCTCCACCAGGATTAGAACTCTGCATCTTGTGTTCTGATGCGCCAAGTAGGATTGTATGTGGGTCGAGCAGGAGCTTCTTTGTTAACTCGGGCCAGAAGGGTGCCCAGCCAGCTTCATTCTTTGGCTATAAGAGTGTCATCTAGCTTACTGGGGTAGTTCCCTAGAGCTTCCATGAGGGCCGCCTTTGCTTTGGCTACCACCGACAAGGGAGAGGACGATACATTGTTGAAATTCCAATTATTTCGGGCTAGCCAGAGCTTCCAACAAATGAACTTGGGAATGGAGTGTCAGATCCAATTCCACAGAGAATTTGCTCTAAGGGCCCTAGGGTACCTGTCGGTCCAAGTGGAGAAGAGTTCCACTACTGTGCACTGGATGGGGGTCGGTGCATTCAGACCTTGAAGGGCGAGGGCCCATACCAATTGTACAAAGGCATAATTTACAAAGAGATGGTCTATGTTTTTGGAAGCCAATCTGCAGAGAATGCACCAGTGCAGCCCTATAATGCCTCTGTGGGCTAGATTTCCACCTGTCAGCACTTTTTGGTGAATAAGTAACCAAGTGAAGAAATTCACTTTGGGTATACCATAAGTGTCCCATCCGCATTGCCAAATGGAGGGGTTGGGGACTTGATTTTGCGTTGGTTGCAAGGTTGCATAGCCAAGTGCAGAGGTGTAGACCCCTATCTTCCCTCATCTCCAGAGATCTAGTGCGCGGAGGTTGATCGATGCCAAGCCCTTCGAATGAAGATTTGGGTATAATAAGAAAGTGGGAATGAAGATTATTTGAAATTATGGTTTGTTTGGTTTTTTTTTTGGAAGGTTATGATTGGTTAGTTTTTTTATTTGTATGGTTATTTTATGTGTTTTCTTTGTTGGACACAGATTTTCATTGATGTCAATATGGCAATATTCGAGGAGCAGACGGAACGGAGCAGATGGAGCCACATATATATATATATATATGTGTGTGTGTGTGTGTGTGTGTGTGCGCCAATGAAGAGGAGCAAATGGAGGAGCCATATATATATATAACATATACATATATGCCAAACAGAGGAGCAAACAGAGCCATGGGACGCAGCAAACATAGTTGGCGGAGCCATAGAGGAAGCAGACATAGCTATTGGGAGCTATCGGGAGCCATATATCCACAAATACATTATCGGAGGCGGAGCAATTTATTATATCAGTGGGTTCTATTAAGTGTCACCCCCAAAACCTCCAGTTGCAATAATATATGTGGACCCGATAGCATATCATAGTTTGATTGAATGATATATCGCATCTGCGGTAATCACCTATGTTATAAAGTCTTCCCACACCCAATCGTCGATAGCGATGAAAGCTGTAGACCCGACAGGCATATAAAACATGGTTAAATGTTTTATCGCATCCGCCCATCGCAACAATATACAAAGGCATGACACTCTCCCAAGCGCCGATTGCGATGTAAGTCACAGACCCGATGGTCCGATTACAACATGATTCATACATAATATTGCGTCCAGCAGGGGATCGGCCATCGGCGATATCATGTGGTTGATGTATAAAGGGCCCCCGGAAGCCTCATCTCACCAATTGCGATTGCAACTACCAATTACGATGGAGCTATGGACCTGATACAAGAATAGAAGCAGGTAAACTAAATTTGAAATATGTCGTTAGTGTTTCTCGCCTGTTTTTCATATATTTTCCTGTGTAACCATGTTTTTTGCTTGCGGGGTGGTTTTAAGCCGAAAGGCTTACGATGGCTATGTCTGATGGTTTTAGAAGGTTGAACGTCAGGTAAATGGGGTGATTCATGGCAAAATCGATTGCGATTGGAGCATAACATGTCCGTTAAACAAAACCGTCTCGGTGGATGCCTGTTATCATTGAAAAAAAGGGGCATGTGATACAGTTTTAACACATAGTGACCGTAAAGCCAAGAAGTTGAATGGAAAGCTAGTACAAAGGAAGCCATAGCGACCAAGGAGGGAAGCTGAAAGATCAAGCAAGCGAGGAGGAAGCCAAAGAGCCAGCGAGTAAGCGGAAACGAATGTACAAAGGCATGAGAATGTATAAAACAGTAAAAACAGAGAATTGTTGGTTGCTGTTGTTGTGGTGAAGAACCAGAGGGTGAGGTAGTAGAAGCAGCAGAGGCAAAAGAGGCAGAAAAAGCAGCAGAGGCTGTAGAGGCAGTAGAAGCAGCAGAGGCAGGAGAGTAGGAGTGAGAGTACCTCAGCTGAATAGAGTGCAGCAACATACTAGTGTATACCAAGATTGGCTTGGAGCCCAAGAGGTTGGAGCCTCAGAACTGAACAGGACTGAAGTCATTGGGGTTGGTGCTACTAAGTGCAAAACCATTGCAAAACAGAGTTGGTGCTCTGGAGGTTGGAGCCTCACTGAAGTCCAAGTTGGGGCTTGGCAACTATCCACCATCAGATTTATACTTATATTGTATTTATTTCATTGCATTGTCTTGAGTTTTAATAAAAGCATTAATTCCAGCTGTTGATTTTTGAGTTTTGTGTATACATATACATATCTATATATGGTTTTGGCAATCACTAAAACAATTAAAAAATAGTAAGAAATACTTATTCACCCCCCTCTTAGTATTTCCAACAATTGGTATCAGAGCAGGCTTCTTCATACTAGCCTAACAGCTTGAAGAAGGATCTGCAACCATGATGAGAAATCACGAAGCATCAGGAAGACCTCCTTTGTTCGATGGCACTAACTTTGGTTTCTGGAAGAAAAGAATGACCTACTACTTAATGTCCCTTGGACCTGAAGTCTGGCATTTTGTTCAAAATGAATACAAAACGACTACCACTCTTCCAACAGACCAAGATGAGAGGAAAGCCTACATTGCAAATGCAAAGGCTATGAACTCCATCACTAGTGGAATCACTGATTTTGAGTTTACAAAAATCATGCACTGTACATCTGCCAAAGAAATGTGGGAGAATCTAGTTAGCTTGTACGATGGAGACTCAAAAGTAAAAAAGGCAAAGCTTCAAACTCATCGAAGACAATTTGAAAGTTTGAGGATGGAAGATGAAGAAGACATTGCAGCATACCTGCTCCAAGTAGCTAAAGTGGTAAATTCCCTGAAAGGATTGGATGAAAAAGTTGAAGAAAGTACCATTGTTCAAAAGGTATTAAGGTCTCTTCCAGACAGATTTGACTCCAAAATAAGCACTATAGAAGAAGCAAAGGATCTAGATACCCTCAAAATGGATGAACTCCATGGAATTCTCACTGCTTATGAAATGAGGAAAGGTGGCCCAAGCTCCAAAGATGTAGCTTCGAAGGCCTCAAAGTCAAAGAAAGGGAAAGAAAGGAATGACTGTAATGATGAGTCAGATGTGGAATCCGAATTGGCTCAATTTGTACGAAATCTGAAGAGAGGATCTAAGCTTAAAGGCAAGTATCCTCTTATATGTTTTAAATGTGGCAAAATAGGTCATTATGCAACAAAATGTCCTCATAAACATGACAGTGATGATGAAGGAAATTCTAAAAGAATGGCACACAAAAAAAAAGGGTTCAATAAGAAAAACTTCCTCTCCAAGCAAGATGAGTCTGATGAGGATGAGTTTATGGTCATCAAAAGGAAATCAGATGAGGAAAGTGATCATGATGAAAGCCAAGAAGCATTATTCATGGCACTCACAGATGATGATGACTCAGGGCTAGAAGGAAATGTAGATGAACTGTTAATAAGCGCCATTGAAGAAAATGAGAAACTACGGAACAAAATCATTTCTCTCAAAGTGGAATACGAGGAAACAAGAAGGAGAGAAGATCTCTTGGAAGCAAATCTTAAAGAAAAAGAAGAGACTTGTGAAGAACGCGAGGCTGAAATAGTGTCTCTGAGAAAGGAGTTGGAGAAAATTAAAAAGGGCTGTAAAAGCTCTCAAATACTTGAGACTATTCTGAAAAAATAAAAACCTCAACATGACAAGTCTATAATAGGTTTCAAAGGAGAATCCTCAAGCACTAAGAATAGTGCGAAAAGCTATGCCGATGCACTTTCCTGCAATCCAAAAGATGAAAAAGTATGTTATCAAAAGTGCATCCCCGACCCCAAGAATAAAGAGAGAATTACTCCAAAGAAGAATGTGGAGTCGAATCATGGACACTACAGCAAATACAAACCTGTACTCCACCAAGGGCCCATCATAAATCCAAAGAATGAGGGAGGAGTAATTCCCAGGAAGGAAATCGACTCAAACAGTGGTTGCTTCAACAAGTACAAAACCATCTTTCTTGGACACTGCTTTCACTATAAAAACTTCAGTCATCAAGCCAAATATTGTATGGCTCGCAGAAGTGAAAAGACAACGCTAAAGGACCAAACAATCAATACATATGCCCCCAAAAGGCAGGGACAAATAAAAACCTTCAATTCATTTGATCCCTTGACCAAATTTGATCTAATTTGCTCTTTCTGCTACAATAATGGACACTATGAACAAGACTGCCCACTCAAAGGAAGAAAGACGAGTAGCAAGAACTCCAGCCTGGACAAATGCGGCCTGGCTCTATATGCTCAAAATAATGAAATCAGTGGTTTGTAGATAGTGGGTGCTCCAGACACATGACAGGAGATAGAAGGAAGTTTGTCTCACTGAGCAAAAATGTGTCCTTTGGAAGCGAATCAGGCAGAATTGCAGGAAAAGGAACAGTTACTCTGATCAATGGAAAAGGAAAGGCTCAAGATGCTCTGCTAGTTGATGGACTCAAACACAACCTCCTGAGTATCAGCCAAATTTGTGATCAAGGACATAAGGTTGTTTTCAGCACCAAAAACTGTGAAATAAGGAACTCTGCCTCAGGGAAACTTGTGGCAAAAGGGGTGAGAACACCAGACAACATTTACATACTGAACAAGATTCAAGAAAATAAATGCTACTTGAGTCAGACATATGAGAGTTGGTTGTGACACAAGCGACTTGGACATACAAGCTTCAAAAATCTGATCAATATCAGCAAGAGCAAAGTTGTATGAGATATCCCAAGGCTATTCAAACCAAATCAAGCAGTGTGTGGTCCATGTCAACATGGAAAGTAGACCAGAACCAACCACAAGACAAAGGAATACTGTACATCGAAGCCCTTGGAGATCATCCATGCTTATGTGTGTGGGCCAACTAGAAATCAAGCACTCCAAGGAGAAAGGTACTCTGTGTTATTTGTTGATGATTATACTAGAATGATGTGGATATACTTCATAAAGTATAAATCTGAAACTTTTGAGTGTTTTAAGAATCTAAAAGCCCTTGTAGAAAATGAAAAAGATTAAAAAATTAAGTGTCTCAGAACAGACAGAGGAGGAGAATTCACATCAAACGAGTTTAGTGAGTTCTGTAACATTCATGGAATTAAAATAGAATTATCGGCTGCCAGGACACCTCAGCAAAATGGGGTAGTTGAAAGAAGAAACCAAACAGTCCAAGGAATGGCAAGAACTATGCTATTAGCAGCAGACTTACAGCCTAGATTATGGAGAGAAGCAGTAGGGACGGTTGTCTATACACTGAATCGAACTCAATTAAGACCAAATTGTGAAAAAACTCCTTATGAGCTATGGAACGGAAGACCTACTTCGGTAAAGTACTTCAAGATCTTTGGAAGCAAGTGCTTCATAAAAATAAATGATGGTTCACCAACAAAGTTTGATTCTTGGGTTGATGAAGGGATATTTCTTGGATACTCTCCACGGAGCAAGGCTTACAAGTGCTACAATTATCGACTAAAGAAAATAATGGAAATCATTGACGTAAAGGTTGATGAAGAACTTCCTGTAAATGAAATTGAAGAACATGAAGATGACTTTCTCATTGAAGAAGAAGAACCTAAAGAAGAAGAGATAGTTGAAGAAGAAGAAGAGAAAAGAGAACCACCTCATACCCCTTCAAAGATGAAGTATGTCGAAATATATCATCCAAAAGAACAAATCATTAGCGATAGAGATGAAGGTGTACAGACCCAAAGAAGGATAACAACCTCACCCAAGAGAAAAGTCATTGCTCTCCTATCTATGATAGAACCAGAAACATTTGCAGAAGCAAGTAAGGATCCTCATTGGGTAAAAGCCATGGAAGAAGAAATGTTCCAAATTGAGAAGAACAAGACAAGGGAGCTGGTACCTTGTCCAAAGGACAAAAGCATAATAGGAACCAAATGGGTGTTCAAAAATAAAATGAATGAGGAAGGACAAGTTATCAGAAACAAGGCAAGACTTGCCTGCAAAGGCTATTCACAAATTGAAGGAATTGAATTTGAAGAGCATTTGCACCAGTGGCCCGTATGGAAGCTATCAGGATGTTCTTAGCATTTTCTTGCTCAAAATGATTCAAAATCTATCAAATGGACATGAAATCAGCATTTCTAAATGGGGAACTCAAAGAGGAAGTCTATATGGAGCAGCCAGAAGGTTTTGATCTAACAGCAGGAAAGGACCTAGTCTGTAAGTTGAAAAAGGCTTTATATGGATTGAAACAAGCTCCTAGAGCTTGGTATGCAAGATTGGATCACTACCTACAATAACAAGGCTTCAAAAAGGGAGTGGCTGGAAGAAATCTATGCATAAATATAGATCAAGGTAAGTTACTAGCTGCTCTTGTTTATGTCGATGATCTGATTTTTGCTAGTAATAATGATGAAATGAGCCATGAATTTTTTCAAAACATGTCAAAAGAGTTTGAGATGTCAATGATAGGAGAGCTATCCCACTTCCTTGGACTTCAAATATCTCAAACCAGAGCAAGATTGTGTATATCTCAAACCAAATATCTAAAAGACATGCTCAAAAAATATGGAATGGAGGACTGTGCACCCATGAGCACACCTATGAGCACAAACTGCAAACTGAGCAAAGATGATGACTTCCCTCTAGTAGATGCAACTCATTACAGGTCAGTGATTGGAGCCCTTCTATACTTAACAGCTACACGATCAGACATAATGCAAGCAGTAGGAATGGTGGGAAGATTTCAATTTGCTCCCAAAAAATCCCATTTATTAGCTGTAAAAAGAATTCTTAGATATATGAAGGGTACTTTTGATTTTAGCCTGTAGTACCCAAAGAACTCAACACTGACTGTAACTGCATACACCGATGCTGATTGGGCTGGAAGTATAGATGATCGGAAAAGTACTAGTGGAAATGCATTCTTCCTAGGAGACTGTTTGGTATCTTGGCTTAGCAAAAAACAGTCATCCATATCATTATCCACAGCCGAAGCCGAGTATATTGCTGCAGCAGACTGTTGTACTCAGATACTATGGATGAAGGAAGCTCTAAAGGATCTCGACATATGTACAGATCAACCAATTACTGTTTATTGTGACAACACAAGTGCTATCAGTCTCAGCAAAAATCCAGTGATGCACTCAAGAACTAAACACATACCAATCAAGTTTCATTTCCTTCATGAGCAAGTAGCTGAACAAAACATCGTCGTGGAATATATCACACTAAGGAGCAGATAGCTGATATTTTCACAAAACCTCTTCCTCGAGAAGCATTCAGACATCTGCGTCAAAAGATGGGGGTTATTTCTTTATCATCACTCATGTTCATTCATAAAGATGTAGCAAGATAGGAGGAGCAGTTTGATAGGGGGAGTCTGTATGCATTCCTTTGCCATTGATGTCAAAGGGGGAAAGAGCAGAAGAATATTGCCATCAATAACAAAGGGGGAGATTGTTGGACACAGATTGTCATTGATGTCAATATGGCAATATTCGAGGAGCAGATGGAATGGAGCAGATGGAGCCACATATATATGAAGAGGAGCAAACGGAGGAGCCATATATATATATTATATATATATATATATATATATATATATTTATATATATAATATATATATATATAATATATATATATTATATATGCCAAACAGAGGAGCAAACAGAGCCATGGGACGTAGCAAACATAACTAGCGGAGCCACAGAGGAAGCAGACACAACTATCGAGAGCTATCGGGAGCCATATATCCACAAATACACTATCGGAGGCGGAGCAGTTTATTATATCGGCAGGGTTTATTATGTGTCACCCCTGAAACCTCTGATTGCGATAATATACGTGGACCTGATGGCATATCGCAGTTTGATTGAATGTTATATCGCATCCACGGTAATCGCATATGTTATAAAGTCTTCCCACACCCAGTCACCAATGGCGATGAAAGCTGCGGACCCAACAATCATATAAAACATGGTTAAATGTTTTATCGCATCCGCCCATCGCAACAATATACAAAGGCATGACACTCTCCCGAGCGCCGATTGCGATGTAAGTCACGGACCTGATGGTCCGATTACAACATGATTCATATATAATATTGTGTCCAGCAGGGGATCGGCCATCAGCGATATCATGTGGTTGATGTATAAAGGGCCCCCGGAAGCCTCATCTCACCGATTGCGATTGCGATTGCCAATTGCGATGGAGCTATGGACCCGATACAGGAATAGAAGCGGGTAAACTAAATTTGAAATCCACCGTTAGTGTTTCTCGCTTGTGTTTCATATATTTTCCTGTGTAACCATTTTTTTTGCTTGCGGGGTGGTTTTAAGCCGAAAGGCTTACGATGGCTATGTCTGATGGTTTTAGAAGGTTGAACGTCAGGTAAATGGGGCGATTCATGGCAAAATCGATTGCGATTGGAGCATAACATGTCCATTAAACAAAACAGTCTCGGTGGATGCTTGTTATCATTGAAAAAAAGGGGCATGTGTTACAGTTTTAACACAAAGTGACCGTAAAGCCAAGAAGTTGAATGGAAAGCCAGTAGAGAGGAAGCCATAGCGACCAAGGAGGGAAGCTGAAATATCAAGCAAGCGAGGAGGAAGCCAAAGAGCCAGCAAGCAAGCGGAAATGAATGGACAAAGGCATGAGAATGTATAAAACAGTAAAAACAGAGAACCGTTGGTTGAAATTGTTGTGGTGAAGAACCAGAGGGTGAGGTAGTAGAAGCAGCAGAGGCAAAAGAGGCAGAAAAAGTAGCAGAGGTTGTAGAGGCAGCAGAAGTAGCAGAGGCAGGACAGTAGGAGTGAGAGAACCTCAGCTGAATAGAGTGCAACAACATACTAGTGTATACTAAGATTGGCTTGGAGCCCAAGAGGCTGGAGCCTCAGAACTGAACAGGACTGAAGTCATTGGGGTTGGTGCTTCTAAGTGCAAAACCACTGCAAAACAGAGTTGGTGCTCTGGAGGTTGGAGCCTCACTAAAGTCCAAGTTGGAGCTTGGCAACTATTCACAATCAGATTTATACTTATATTGTATTTATTTCATTGCACTATCTTGAGTTTTAATAAAAGCATTAATTCCAGTTGTTGATTTTTGAGTTGTGTATACATATACATATCTATAGATGGTTTGGGCAATCACTAGAACAATTAAAAAATAGTAAGAAATACTGATTCACCCCCCTCTCAGTATTTCTAACATTTTTAAATGTATATAAGTTAATAGAGTAAGGTTGTGTGATTTATTAGGATGAAATGTTACTTTGTAAATAGTTTATGTTTAAAATTGGGTAGGTGTAGAGCTCTTTGTGTGTGTGGAGGGAATGTGCTTAACTTTTTACAATTAATTTTTGGCCATTGTTATCAAAGAAACTTACACATGTTTAACATGCAAAATTGGTTTAAGCGGATATTTATAGACTATTATTATTCTGCAAGATGTCTCCTTTTGGGAAACAGTTCCATGTCATGTACACTGCATTCTAGGTTGCAAGTTAGTTCTTGGACCATAGGGGTTAACCCTTATTTGACTTTAAATGAAACTCCTTGCTATCATCTTAATAATGTCTCTATTATATTCATATTTTAACTTGCATGATTCGTTGGATTTGGAAACAAATATAATAGGTGTAAAACCATTAGGCTATGGAATCACAAATACTTTGTGTTGGAATTTTACTCAAAAAGGAAAAAAAATGGTTGTATAGGAATGATATGGAAAATATATATACCAAGAGAAAAATGGGGGAAAACCAAGTCTAAGATTGAAGCGGAAAAACTAACTCAAAATCCCTTCACAATAAACAACTTCACTTCAAACTACGAGACATAAAATTACAGGTCAAAGATACATAAGAACTTTAAGGAAAACATGGATATATGAATTTCAAAGAGGGTGCCAATCTCACTCATCCATGAATTTCACACAAACAAGTCTTTGCAAACTACTAATAGGGGATAATTCCGCCCATTCATAAATTTGATAAGGCAAAATGTGTTGGGGCCTTCAAAAAACAATCCAATATTTCAAAAATATATCATATATGGTAAACCATGAATGAAGTTCAATCTTAATAGTGACCCTTATCTTGACTACAACTTTAGGAAGCATGTGGATCTCACATAGTGAGACCTGAGCCTTGGGCCATCTCCCTTTAGGATTGCCATTGTTAGAGGCCCAAATTCAAAATTCAACTACTCAATCAAAAGTTGCTTTGGTTCCCCATTTATCATCTATGTTTTCATGGTTAAAACAACCTCCAAGGCACTTTGATAAAGCCCCATGTTCAACCTCACATAATAGATTTGAATTTTGATTTTGAGTGTAGATCTTATCATTGTGCTCAATAATGACACCTTGGTCCCTATTGTCGATGACAAACATTCTTTACCTCTACGGGCCCTTATTAAAACAATGCACCAACTAGACCCTCATGGCTAATGCATGGAAGATTAAAATATGACAGTTTCCATTATGGGGATGTGTAATAGGTGGTGTAGTCAAGGATCAAGTTGTTTTATATATGATCCACAATCATCCAACCTTGCATGTAGTGATCTAAAGAAGGAACAAAACAAATGCAATCTATAATTCAATTTCCTATGAAATACTGATGAAATAAACCATAGAAATAGATTGATAGAAACTTTGTAACAAGAACATATTCTAGTGAATGCAGATAAAGTATGAAACTTTGTTAATGGTGTGACTTCATGAGTTATTGAAACATTGTGGTAAATTTATTATTTCAATACTTGCATCTATTACGATAAGTGTGGCCACTATACTTATATTGTTTAGAGAAATAGTAGACAAGTTAGATGCATTACAATGGTTTGCAACCACAAAGATATGTTCATGATTTGTTGATATTACCCTCTTAACAATTATATTAGTCAATGGATGTTAAACGATTCTTCTCCTCCACATGATATAATAAAGATCTAGTATTTTGTGCATATTTTCTCCATTGTGTGGTTACACAAAATAAGATCGATCTCTTTGATTTTCCAATATTATGTTAATGTAAATTTATTATTATGAGTGTTTTCTTTTGTTTTTCCATCTTCTTTGGTATTTTAAGTATTAGATGAATTGTTGCCATGTTTATAAATACTTTTAACCAAAGCAATATTATTTCTATTAATAAAAAGAGAATGCAATATTACAAAGTGGTTAGACTAAGGATGAAGGATGGGAGCTGTAACCTTCTCTATGAAAACTAAACCAGATAGCCTTGGTCCTTATTTCAATCAATACCAGAATTCTATATGTATACTAAAAAAATTTCCAAAATGTGCCTGAGAACAAAAAAATTTGAATTACATGCACTTGTCAATTAACAAGATCAATCGTGACTTTTGCCCTGTTTTAATCCATAAGTTAGGTTCGACTTGCCATGGAATTTGTCATGGAAGAGATTCATTGCTAAGGTGAGAGTTCAAACATAAAGACACCACCCCACTTTTGTGAGCTTGGTTGGTCAAGCCATCAGCCTCATTATTAAATCGTCTTAGAACATGAACCATTGAAATTGACTAAAATTTAGTCATCAATCTGTAGATTCGAGACGTAACAGGGGCCAAGTGCACATCCTTTGGTTTGTGATCCCTGACCAAAGTCCTTATAATATTTTGTGAATCCTTAATTACGATGATATGTCCAATTCCTTTACTTTGAGAAATCTTTAAGCCTTGAAATACTCATTTTGCCATCTTGTTAGGCAGGTGGCCAAGACTCCATTCATACATATCCTCCTCTTTTGTCCGTTAGGATAAAAAATGACCCAACCCACTGCACTTGCCACCCTAGCAATGTTTATAATTTTTATACAAAATTTAGGAAATGGATTAATTTTAATTTCTATTCCATCTCATATAATATATTTAAAATATATTATAAATTCCCTCGATTAGGGTGCGTGCTGGATGGCACTCTCATCAATTGAGATTTAATGCGAAGAACATTAAGGTACAAACCCACCACCCCCCACACGCTCGAGGCGATAGGTGTGGTGGCTCCTTACATGCAAGAGGTAAATACCCTCGCGGAAGGTGGCAAGGGCAGTGTGTTTGTGGCTTGGCTTGGTGTCAAGCGCTCTGCAAGTTTTGTTAATTGGTTTGGTGCTCCGGGGAAAGCAGTGTGGAAGGGTGACGACAAGGGCACAGACATGTCATGGCTCCAGGAAAGGTGGTGGACTAATCTTCTCCAGGCGAGGGTAACCTTCTATGTTAACTATCGTTTCTCTCTCTCCTCCATGCATCCACTTATCTGGTCACGGGATTTGGGTCTGCATGGGGTTGAATTGCTTGCCGATGAAGGCAATTGGCATTGTTGGAAGTTGTCAGTGTCGGTATCCTTGTTGCAGTATGTTATCTTAACTGGTATGGTCTCGGTGTCGTTTCATTTTGAAAGTATTCTCTCCTGAATGGGGTTATATGGGATGTGGGTCTTTGTCGCGAACCCTTGGAACCACCTCAGTTTCGTCTGGTTTGATATCGTTGGGGTTTGGGGTTGGGTCGTCTTTAGCTCTGTCTCAAGGTATCATATTATTGTAATTGATGGGGTTGAGTGGTAGTTTTGCCCTCTGTATGACTGTTGATCCCAACACTGTAACGATTTTGTTGTTTGTCTTGATAATCCCAGTGCTCGTGGCCTTTGTGGAAGGCCCCGCGAGGTTACAATCGAAGATCTACATTGGTCTGTGTCTAGGGATTACTTTAATGTTGTTGGTCATGGTGGTATGTTCAATTATTCTTCTGGCTATTATGAAAAGTGGTTTTAATTTAATGTTGTTGGTCATGCTAGTTTGTTCGATTCTTCTTTTGGCTATTATGAAAAGTGGGATTACTTTAATGTTGTTGGTCATGGTGGTATGTTCAATTCTTCTGCCTATTGATTTGTTGGTGTGGAAGTTGAGTTTTTATGTGGAATTGATGACAACGCTGGGGTGTATGGGATAAGACCGGCGGAGGTTCAACGTTTTTTAGTATGGCAATTACTGTTTCATTCTCCTGTGGCAAGTGTGTAGGGAAGTAGGGTCACCTGGAAGTGAAAGGCTTGTAGGCTCGGGCTACCATTTGCTCAGGCAACTCGCCATACCCAAATTTTCACTAGGCACTGTGAGCTTGTAGCTATGGCGCAACTGCGAAAGTTACGGGTCGTGGAAGGAGGCCTCGGGCGACCATGCAGGAGGAACAACCTAGCTCCTCAGGTGGCAGAGTAAGGGGTCGTAAACCGATTGTCAGCACCATAAATGATGCGGCCAATGCTTATCGTGAAGGGACCAGCGAGGAAATTAAGCATTTGATTGAGGAGTGGGAAGCTAATTTGAACCACCACGCGGGCTCGACGGATATTGAGATTCGATGGATATTAAGATGGAGGATTAGCACATGATGGTGCCGGATCCTGGGAATACTCAGGGCGAGTGACCTAGTTCAAACAGAATCTATATTTATATTAGACCATGAAAAGTCTCCTGGGAAAGGCCTTGGAATATATTTCAATGAGCATGGCGACAACAGTACATGATTTCCCCAACTACAAGTAGGACTTCCAAAAACTTCAGTTTTAACTGCAAAAACAAGATGGATGCCTACACCCAATTGAGTATCACCTCCCTTGCCTTCTTTCGCAAACAATAATGTCGGGTTCTAATGTTAAGGACCTAGCCCCGGTCGATGTTGCATCTGTCGAGGGAGATGAGTAGGCTGGTAGATGGTTCCTATTTTGATTCGTCTATATGCGAGTAGCTTTTAATTTACATAATGATGTTTTATATGTTCTGCACAAGGTAAAGATATACAGACTTATATAGCTTGGGTAGAAAAACTTATTATTTTTTGCTACTAGATGGCTTATCATGTTGTTAGGTCGCCAATAGACTTGGTTTTCCTTTGGGAAAGTTGAGGCCACCTAACTATTCATATGTGGATGTAGCTTGCTTATATTTTAATGAAAATGGAAGGATCTACCAAGCTTATATATATATATATATATATTATATATATATATATATATATATATATATATATATATATATATATATATTAAGAATGATTACAATAAAATGTATATATGTTTCTCAAACATTTTTATTTTTCTTTAATTAGTAAATAATTTTTTTAAAAGAATTTATATCCTTATAATCATATGACAAATAATAGGTTTTTATATGTGTTATCTTTGTTTTTACAGTCAACATGTCCTTCACATAGTAGAATGACTAGTTATGGGGTTCATTTTGTCTAAGTCTTAGTAGATGGAAACTGGGTTTCGATCCTAAAAAGGAACCACCTAAATTGCAACTAATATGGGTAATTCTACCATGACATCCTATGGAATTG
This sequence comes from Pinus taeda, assembly GCA_000404065.3. Lineage (NCBI taxonomy): Eukaryota > Viridiplantae > Streptophyta > Pinopsida > Pinales > Pinaceae > Pinus > Pinus taeda. Next base: position 93,003 of record APFE031319374.1, on the reverse strand, counting down.
GGGAATAGAAATATTATGGAAGGAATAGGGAGTTCTCTATGGCACTTCATCGCTTTGGAGGATAATTGTTGGCACAGGGAAGATTGTAGGATTTTTAAACTACTAGTGGAAATCGACATTGGATAAGGTCTACTAACATAAATAGATATTAAATGGGGATCTCGGCTCCATGTAGAGAAGTTGGATTTTTGAAAAAATCCCTCTCCAATATGGTGCATGTCATCAAATGGGGAATTTATAAGGCCAAAAAACTTTAGGAGGAGCTTCATAAGGAGGAAGAAAATATGGGTTAGAAGAGAAAAACATTAATGAATTTTGAAATATTTCCCAAAGATATTAAGAGGTGGCAGTCAAGGAGATAAGTTTACTTGTGACCCTTCATCAAATTTAGAACCAAAAGTTGGTCATAATTCTTCAAAGTGCACGGAGGTAAAGAGCATCTTCATGATCCAAGTCCAACTGTTTTGTATTAAAGTACAATAAATAGATAATGGGGTATCTCTAATAAATATCTTCCTTTGTGTTTTAAGGAATTTCAATAAAATCCTCTGATGCTAATGGGTGGGTAGGTATAGTGAAGGCTTTATAGGTAGGAAGCCCAAGACTCTAGATCTTCTTCCATTCGTTAAGATGTATGAGAGCACCATGCATTCTAATATCAAATATTTGAGGCTTGAAATATGATCTCCAACCAGATTAAGGAAAGAGGTTAATTATTTGAAAACTATGAGTATTTGAAAGAAAGAAAAAAATGTTAACTCTTTGAAGGAAGTGGATGAAATCTTGACCAAATAGGTTATTTAATTGAATATTTACATTAAAAGGGGCCAAAAAAATATACCAAGCAATTTTGAAATCATCGTATTTGTCAAGGTCAAAAAAGAAAGCAATTGATGAATCTAAGGTTTTGGTAGGATGGCTGGCCATGAATCATGACATCCCAAGCTTAATAGGGAGGAATTCCTTCATGTCTATAGAAAAATCTCAAGCCAAGAAGGTGACAAGTGAGGGAAAATGGTTAACAATTGTTAGGGTCCTTGGAGCAGGCAAGACCACTAAATTTATGCCCAAATGAACACATTATCAATAAATTCAAGAGGGGTATTGGGTACCCCCAAAGAGAAAGCCCTGGAAAGATTTATAATTATTATAATCATGTTGTTCTTTTAATACAAGGATCAATGTGTGCTAGATCAAACAATATAGAGTTATTGTCTTCTTTTCTAAAAGATTGGGATTTATGTTCAATGGATATTAAGGGATTCTCAAGAGGTTTAGTCATTGCATGGATCCAAACATATGACATAATATCCACAAATGTCATACCTATAAATATAGTGATGAAATTTGATTCTAAAGAATCGAGGAATGTTTATAAATTAATCAATATGTATGGTCCCTATGGGGACAACAAGTCTTTCTAGGAAGGACCAGGGGAATCTAGTTTATTAAATGGAGAAAATGTATCAATAGGAAGATATATGAATCTCACACTCAACCAAAGTGAAATCAAAGAAGTAACTAGATATGATCCTCTATTTGGTTATTTCTCTCATCTATCTAAGGCACAAAATCTTCTAGATGTGAAACTTGACAAAAATTATCCCTACTTAAAGGAATTCCATAAGAGGTAGGGATGGAATTTCCAAGAGATTAGATAGATTTCCTATTCATGATCATATAAAGAAAGATAGCACCATAAGTAAATCTTGGGTAAGCTATGGGGTTTATTTGGCCATTTTCCTATCATTTACAAATTGTGCTAGAAGATAGAAAACCTTTATCACCCTTTAAATTTAATTATCTGGGGATGCTTGAAGAGAACTTTAGAACTCTCTTAAACAAGTCTTGGAAGCCTTGTGGCAATTCTTTACATGATGACATGATCCTTAACCCAAGAAACTAGCTCACAAAAAAGATATCAGGAATCCTCCACACTTTATTAATGTCAAAACCCTTAAGTTAGGGTAATATTGTACATTAACCCTTTTGTGGAAGAAATCTCTTTATGGTCATCTGCCTCTTAAGTCAGGAAGCCTACCAATGATCTAACCTCCAAATGTAGTATTATTTTGTACTTCTTAAGACTCTACCCTTATTTATAACTAACAAGAGAACCCTAATCATAATGGCATCCTAACTACCTAGTGGATTGCCTTTAATGAGGCCACCTTTCATTTATTAAATACTAACTTGTAACACCCCACCCCACATTTACCCACTTTTACAATCTCCCCAAGATAAACATGAGCTGAGAGTTACTATGGCATGACCCAACATCCAAGTTCCAGTTATGAAAGTGGGGTCCACTAACCGGAAATATACTCCAACCTCCTAGGAGCACCACATCACCCAAATACTAGACCATGTCTATTGATGATCTTACCCTGGGCGGGAACTTTCTTTTTTCTAGACCTTACCTTCCAGTTGCATGCATGACAAGTTATTCATGTGGTTGGAAAGATCCAACTGCACACACAGGCCTTCCTCCATGTAGTTGTAGCCGAAATATTTCAGTTCATGGGGTGCAACTAGCAACACAAATTTGGATTTTCAGGGCTATCTACATACCAACTACCCAAAACAACCCAAAATTCTTCAGATTTCAGTATAAGATGATGAAAAGTCTATATGATAATTACTAAGGCTAGATCTTTCTCAGAAGTTGCCAAACACATGAGAAACATCTCATCAAATACATGGTAAACATATTAGCTATGGGCCATGAATGCATATATGTTCATTTCTTTCTTAACTTCATCATAGAAACAACATGAATACCAAATTCCCTCTCAAACTAGCTGCAACACCACTTGTTAGCCCATGCATTCATATACCATTCAATAACTTATCAAACCATAAGCAAGATCCATAATGAGAGCACATGATATAATAAGAACATGACATGCTTATAATAATCATTTAACCATAATGCATTCAAGACATACTAGTCATAAAATCAACACAATAACCAACACATGTGCTCATTGATCTCAATAAGAAAATAACACATAATAACATATGCATAAAACCAACTATGTCAGGGACTTACACTTACCACCTGACCATAGATTGGGTTGAACCAAATCTCTCTTTCATCCAATCACACCCTATGCCATATTCCAAGCATGAATATGGGATCACATGGAATAAACCATTACAGAACCAACCAGGACTTCCAAAGGCCAAATCACCCTAATGCTCAACCACAGTGATTTCAGCTAAATTGGTCTAGAAATCACTAATACCAAACAAGCTTGGATTCCTTCGACTTTCTTTAGCATATCGAGAGGAGATTTTCCTGTCTCCACCCATCCGTTAAGAGTTCAAGGAGAAACACCATCTCCACCCTCGACCCTTGGGAATTTTCTTGAAGCCACCTCAACTAGGATCCAAAGTCTACCGGCCATCCAAATATTAATCAAAATAAGGAACCCACTACATCATGGCTATCCAGAAAATGGCAACGCAAGGATGAAACCATTGTCAATCTAGGCAAATCCCATGCCAATGAAAACAAAGTAACCAAATAACCACATGCATGTACCATGCATCCAAATCTCAACAATGAAATCACACATGCAACCTATTACTTGTAATGTCCTCTTATTGCAGCTACTTTTCCAACCTTATATTTGTGCTCCCTTGCTTTCCTTTTCTTTCTTGTTTGCTTCTTGCTTGCTTGTGTCCGAGTGTTGTAACTTCCTCTCCTCTACGTTGTAGTGTAGCCTTCTTCTCCTTTCCTCTAAGAGAGAAAGTTCAGTAGAGAATGCTAGAATATTCTCTTCCTTTTTCTTTTATTTTCCTTCAATTTCCTTCATTTCCCCTTACATTCATATTCATGTCTCTTCATCTTCCTTTTCTCCCATTTTCCTTTATTTCTTTAATTAATTACCATTTATTGCCCTTTGCCTTTTGTCAATGCCAATGCCAATTTCCATAACCAATAATAAACCACAAGTGATGCCCACTATAATGTTTCTCCCCTCATTCAACTTGGAATACGTGTCCCGTGACCTTGGTTTAATTTATTTACTTGGAAAATCAACTCGGGGTTGTTACATAACTAACATAGCAAGCCTTATTTAAAAAGAACAAAATAGTACACTTAGTCCACCTAACATTGAATAGCCTCTTGTAATACCTTCACTATGATCCCGAAATTAGCCACATAGAAATGCATACGTTGAATGGTTGAGGGATAGATGTAATATGTAAGTGTACACTAATAATGTAGGCATCATGGGTTGCAAACGAGGAAGAACAAGAACATGGGGGGCTATGATTCCATAAGGGAGGAATAAAAGGGGGGTCGGGAGCTTAAAGGGGGTTAAAGAGGAATAATATTCTCTTATCTATAAGCCTATATCATTTATTTTATGTTATTGCAAGTCTTGGACATTTATTATCCAAGCCATATCAAGCATGGAGTTAGTGTGCAAATGAGATACATGGGTTTCATAGGAATCCACATGGATAATTATCAACACGTAAATATAATCCACGAAATATGGTTGTGCAAGAATTGTTTTGTCATTCTTCCTTTGGTGGGAAGGAAAATTTCTAAGAGCTTAAGTATGGGCTGAGTGATGCCATGTTTGTGTTGATGTCTATAAAAAATAATTCACCAAAACAAGGGAGAATCATCCGATGGCGGGTACTAATTAGACCTACTATCATTTGGAGTAGCAACTTCCAGTAGTATGTGGGCCCAATTGCCACCAAATAAATTGCTTATTAATGTTTCATTGTGCAAATACAATCCTATTTATAATCCCAATCTAATAGTGATAAAAGTTTGATTGTAAGTATAAAGTAAATACTAAAAGCAAGAAGCAGTTCATAAACTTCAACATAAATAAAATTAACATATTCAATTATCATATATAGGAAATAATTCAAAAAGAAATGATGTTGAATATGTGTATACAATCAAATTCATAATCTATTCAAAATAATTCTCTACCAAAACAACTTATAGAAATGACAAATTGCAAGCATATGCAGAAACACACAATAAAAAAAAAGCATAGTTGCCTAAATAAATTATTAATAAACTCTTCCCTGTATTCATCCATCACTGGAAATTCATTAGTCTATTGTATAAGAAAAATCTTTCATTTCAGCCTTCAAATATATTATTGAAGTCTCGAAGATGGATCTGGTTTATGATTCCAAAATGTTGACTCAAAATCTTCAATTTGTGGATCTGCCTCCATTATTTAATAACTGCAACCACGTAATTCTATATACCTTAACAATCCACAAGTTATAATTATATATTTTTCTAGGTCACAAATCTTCAATCTTTTATTTCACATTATAAGAGTATACAAGTAAAAGTCTTGTATTTTCCAACTCCCTATCCTGAAACTAGAGTCTCCTCTTATAATCCTTCCTCTTGACTCTTCATTTTTTTTTTAATGTTGAAAGTTTTATAATGGTCGATCACTAGGAAAACCCAATCACATCCAAAAATTCACTTTCCTTAGAGAGGCAAAAGACATCAAGGTGACTAAAAGTTCAATATTTACCATACAAAGACTGAAACACGAGCTTTCACAACCATGAAAGAAAACTGAGTAAATAGGAAAATTAGAAACTAGAGACATAGCGAGAGACTAAATAGAAGGGTATGAATTATTCAACGACCTGGATATGATCCTTGTTGTCGCCAAGCGTTGCTCCATCTCGACAAGTCACATATAGGAATTAAACTCGGGTAGAGAAGATAACAACAATTCTCCCAACCACTCAAGCTAAACCTCACTAACACACACAAATACTCATTATGAACTTGACATGTCACATATAGGAATTAAACTTGGGTAGGGATGATAACAACAATTCTCCCAACCATTTGAACTAAACCTAATACACACACACAGGAATAGACATATGTATGTGTATATGTGTATGCACCTACATGCGCACACACACGTTTCCATCAATCCAAGATCACCATGGATTTTTCAAGATTGGCCATCGCAACTCACCTATTCTTTTGTTGAATTCATCCTATATGCCAACCAATTTGATATCACGGTGTCAACCTTTATGGAATATCATCCATGATTAAGGATTTTACCTAATTTCCCTAATTTCCATGCCAACCAAACTCCATAATGACAAATTTATTAAATTTATGCTTTAATAGGCATAAACATAAATTGAATTTAGGAATACATACAAACATACATATATAATTACTCCTTGTAACAAAGAACCTCACCCTCAAACCTATAAGAAAGGATAAGATTGTTGGGAAAAATATTGAGAGGGAGGCGGGTAGGGGGGGGTGTGAATCAGTATTTTAAATCCACTTTAATATTTTCATTTCATATTCTGATTTTGCCATTCATGCAACCAATGTATGTATGCGACTATAGTAAAGGCAAGCAACATATATCCAGTTAACTAACTTTTCATATTTTTCATCATTTGTTCATCTTTAACCAGTGCATTATTACTTCATTATTAAACAGTAACCATGAGCAGTAAGAAACAGATAGATCATTAACACACAAGAAACATATCAACACACATGAACACCGAGATTTTAGGTGGAAACCCAATGTGGGAGAAAACCACCATTGTTGTCGTCTTTGTCTTCTTCTTTTGTTATAAAGGAAAACTTCTTACAATCTTATACTAGCACATACTCTTACCAGTACGCAATCAGCCACCTACAAAACGCTACAACCTTGTCTCGTTTTCTAGCACCCACTGGAAAGGAGCTCCAACCCCCTGACCTTGTTTATTAGCTCCTACCGAAAGGGAGCACCTACCCCCTTCACGAATTCACTAGCTACCACTGGAAGGAAGCTTTGACTCCCTTACTGAAGGCTCCAACCATCAACACCTCTTGTACATGACATTTCATAATATTTCATACTGGATCCACATGACTCAAAACATCAAACCTGTAGACCACCTTTCATCATATTTTCAGATTGGACCCACTTCCATCATTAAGCCTAAACTAAGTAATAACACTGAAACCAGCTGTTAAATCAAATCATTAATTATTGAACCACATGAATCACTATAACATCAACAAACCAATCATTGAATAACTAGATCAAACCAATCCATAATAGATCATATTAATGCACAACCACTCATCAATATACCAAGCCATACACTATTAATCATCACATAAACCAATTGCTGTCACTGCAAATTCTAATCAAACATACATTAGAAGGTATACGCTAATGTTCTGAAGAACAACTACGTATGTACACACTTCCTCTGTATCACACTTGCGTACAAATTTTAGAATGTTGAACTTTGAATCACTTAACCATACTTAAATCATTTCACCAGTCACAGATCACTTGATCCAAGCACATATTATTGAACCATACATAGATCACCATATTGTAACATCATAATCAATATACCATTTCATATTTAACCCAATCAACACTATCAGATATAGATCATTATAATAGAGACATCATCGACAAACATCAACAATCAAAACAAAACTAATCAATGTCATCAGCTAGCCATACTGCAAAACACTAGCATATGTATTGGACCTCCACAAAACATATCAGTGTATGTACATGCTTACCATTCACAATACCCACATACAAATATGAACATACTGAAAACACTTCACAGAATATATACACAACAACCCAAAAGCAGATCTGCATATGTACGCGACTAACCCGAGACAAACCTACGTACATATTTGAAAACTTTCACTACAAACACACTTTTACTCTTCGCAACCCTTACTGTGAGAATTACATACTTTAGAATACTTCATTAACATCATAACATCATTACAACCACAAATCTATCACTGTTAGTTTCTTAGACATTTTCAATAAGTAAATCAAACAAGCGCATATGTCACCATACTTGTCTTCTCCTTGCTCCCTGGTGCACACTTGTTTCAGATCAAATCATTCATAAACAATCCATCAATTGCACACCTAACACTTTGATCTCCATATTCTTATATAACTTTTAGTCTTAGCCAATACCTTAGGCCAATCCTTTGGTAATGTCGTTAGTATTCTTTGATGAGATCAAATAATCATTGTTGCTCTCATTACTATGGGCCAATACCATGGTAAATGTTAGAAAATGTAACCATGTTCGGTTCTCAATAATGTACTTGAGTCATTATGTAATGTACTTGTCAAAAGAATAAAGAAAAAAATTATTGTTATTATTATTGTGGCTTATTAAAGCATGGGTTTCATGCTTAGGTCACCATGGTTTAGGTCAAAGTCCCCATTGAGGACTTCTAGGATTTATTCTAAGTCTATAGAGTTATTGTACATTTAAAGAGACCCTTCTAGGGCTTTTGAATAATGTAAAACAATTAAGTATTGAGTCAAATAGGAATTATGTAACCTCCACACCATGTCGGCCTAAGAGAAGATCAAGTCAGCCTTAGAACCTATTCGACCTCACAATAAGCCTATAAAAGGAATGACATCGAATACATTTGGTGCATCACTTCTTATCAAGTTCGAATTCTATCTACTGGGCAAAAGTGCGAAAATCATGTTGTTGGGAAGAAGTGCAAAGTGGGTAGTTGGGAAATTCTGTTGTCAGGAAGCTGAAGTGAATGTGAGTTTCGGCGAGTCTAAGGAGTCAAGGAAAATCAAACTTTTTGTGGTGGTCTCTCTCTGTTTCATGCTCTGGATTCAGAGATCGAAGTCTTCCAAGTTGGACTACTGCCGGAAGTTATTAGCTGTTGCATAGTCAAAGTTGTTGGGAAGAGGTCAATCTTCTGGAGGCTAACTTGGTGTGGAGGAAAGGTCTGGTCTTGGTCTAGGGTGAAGAGTCTCAAAGAATACTATTGAAAGGAATAATTACTTTGACTGGGTTTTCCCCTCGAGGGGGGTTTTTTCCCTAGCATGTGCCTACATCTTGTGTCCATTGTTTTATGGGTTGCTGCTTTTGGAAATTGCTTGATGAACTAAAGAAAGAAGATATAAAGAATCATAATAATAAGAAACATCACAAGTAATTATCAAGGTCAAGAAAAAATTTACTACTTTTTTTTATTTTTCAACATGGTATGAGAGCTTTGGTGAAGAAAGAAGAAAAAGGCAAATCCATTCATAGGCACTATCTCAAGGAAGGATTCTATTATACTCAAGGAAGATGTCTAACTCAATCAAGGGTGAGAACAATCTTTAAGGAGCGTCTAACTTTAGATCCTGGAAAAAGAGGATTGACCTAATCCTCGAGAAGAACAAGGTGTTGGATTCGGTAAAAGGAAATGTAAAGAAGCCTACAAAAGAAGCTAGTGATGTCGACAAAGTGAAATTTAGGGATCTAGAATCGGTGGCTATGACTCTAATGGTAGAAGGGATAAAAGATAATTTTGTCCCATTCATAGCTAACATCGATCATGCTCAGGATATGTATGAAGCCTTATCGAAGCTGTTCATTATTAAGAACATTGGTCAAGTAGCAAGTTTGAAGAATGAGCTGTGAAATACGAAGATGACTAAAGAAGATATTGTGGCAACCTTCTTTGTGAAGAAAGCTAGACTCACGGATGATCTCTTGGCCATCGATGAGATTGCTCCAGACAAAGAATTGGTGATCACTGCTATATTAGGATTGCCACCCTCTTTGGGTGCATTTTCTTTAGGTCTCAACAGTTGGAAGGTAGCTCCCACCTTTGAAGAATTATGGACCACATGTAGTCAAGAATAATTAAGGATCTCATTGGTTGCCAATCCTGAAGGAGTATCAAATTCTTACGTTTCTCATCATAAAGGAAAGATACCAAAGGGACCAAGGAAGAAAATTGACATTTCTAAGATAGAGTGTTATCAATGTCATAAGAGCGATTGTCTCAAGAATCCAAAGGATAAGAAGAGAGGAAGAGATCAAGGCACCTTTGTTGAAGAAGGAGACTCAAAGAAAGTCGAGCTTGAAGAATTCGACATTAGGGACTTACACTATTAATTCATTTAATTTACATAAATTGTTTTCTATGTTTTACAATTCATAGGTTTTTAACATATCTTTGGAAATACATTTTTGTATTACTTTAAGTTTGTAGGTTTCCCTCAAGATTTGGAGGGGGATCCCAACAACTTTCAAATATAAGTATCTCATGTCTTTTCTGTTTTGGGTTCATGTTTAGTTTTGATTATATTAAATATTAATCACTTTTCTCCCTCTATTGTCTTGATCAAGAAAACATCTGAAAGGAGGATCTCTCAAAACAAAGTTAGTCAAGATTCAAAGGTATGCTTTGAATACATTGATGAGAGGATTATTCATTTGATGATCTATTACTAACTTTGTTATGAATAGATGTATTGAATCTTAGTGATTCTTGTTTAGTTGATTAATCTCTTGATAATTATACCCACCCCACTCATATTCATGATTGACTATGTAGAACCCTAGAAAGTTTTGGAAAACCCTAATCAAAGGGTATGCTAATGTGAATGTCTAAAATCCTAAGTTGATTAGGGATATTGTGAAATTCTTTATTTATGATGTCATGATTGGGATTTTGGTATTATTTGGAAATCCTAACTTGTTTGGGTTGAGTGGTAAGGTCTAAAATCTGGAACCTTTGAAGTTTTGGTAATATAGGGTTTGTTATGTTTCCACATTGAAACCCTAGCTCATTGGGGTTTGGTGGAATGTGTGTTCTACATTGGAACCCTAGCTTATTAGGGTTTGGTGGAATGTGTGAGAAAGTCCCTTATATTGTCTTAGAATTGATTTATTTGTTATGTGTGTGTTTGTCTGATCAAACCCTAGTGTAATCAAAATGTTTGTGTGTCTAAGTCTTATTTGATATTATTGTGAAGTTGGGTTTGATTAACACATGATATGAAATATATTTGCATGATGATGAAATCTAGGCATATATAGATATGTCCTTTTGATTGAAATGCTAGGTTGGCCTAGGTCAAGATGTATTAATGTTGTTGGACATATGATATGCTTATGTATGGTTATGAATTCCTAAATGTGTGTTCACCTAGTCATTGATGCCCGTAAGTGTTAGGATTCAATGGAAGTCCTTGTCTAAGATTCTAGGATGTTGATGTTTGGAAATCTAGGGTGCTATAACTAAACCCTAGTGAAGTTAAAATTGTATGTATGTGTGATATAACAATATGAGATCTATGTATTTAATGATTTTTTAAAGTGTGGAATTCTAGGGTTTTGGATTTAAACCTTAGTCAAAATAAAATCTTTGAAATATGATGATTTGGGATCCGTGTAAGATTGTTGAATTTGTGAAAATGAAATTCCAGGCTTTTGGAGTTAAACCTTAGTCGAAGTAGAAAATCTCTGATATATGATGACTATATGATAATTTGAGTTTTGTGAAGAGATTGTTGAAATTTGATTTTTGGTTGAGTTTGATGATTGCTCAAAAATCTAGGGTTTGCAAACTAACCCTAGTGGTAGCTGGTCATGTTAGAGAGAGTTTCATGGTTGATTGAAAATATAGGGGTTAGAACTAACCCTAGTGGAAGCTAGTCAAGTTAATGACTAAAATGTGATTGACTTTGATTGATTTGTTTGTATGAAATCTAGGATTTATACGAATCCCTGGTGAGAAGTCTAAAAAATGTATTTTGAAAGGTTTTTAGATACTTTGTAGATCTATATTTGTGTGAATTGTTTCTAGGGTTTTCTATATGTTGTAGTAAGGTATGTCATACCTTTGGAAGACACATTGAAACCCTAGATGGAATGAATGTTGTTATGAAGTAGTCTAGGTGTATAACAAAGCCCTTAGCAAGATATTGAAGAGTATATGTCTCTTGTTTGCAATTGAGTTTGGGTTTCAATATGTATAAATATGAAATGATTCTTTGATTTTGATATGGCTAACATTATTCTTCTATAGATTTGGTTGTACTTGCTATTTAAGTTGTGCAGGTACACAATCTTCAACTTGGTGAAGATGATCGTTGATGTGATAAGCATGATGGGGACGATGGTAACTCCGATGAAATGGTTGGAAGCCACGAAATATTTTTTGATGTCGAAAAAAGAAGAAGTTCTCCCAGAGGAAGTGTGAATAGAAGAGATCTCCCTGAGATTAAGAGGGAATCCAGATAAAGAGGTGTTCCCTGGTCAAGAGGGAGAGCATAGCTTGGTATTAATTGAAGAATGAATTTCAGAGGATATGTTGCTAGATGAAAAGTAGGAAAGGAAGAAGATATACTTGAGGAAACTTCTGTCAAAGATTCAGATGATAGTCCTACTATGAAAAGTTGAAAAGAAACATCAAGTTGTTTGTAAGACCCCAGAGGTTTGTATTTGATTATGTACATGCAGAAATATATTATTGATCGGGGTTGTGTGTGTACAGGTGAATCTCCTGAAGGATTTGATATCATGTTAGTTACCAATCAGTTTGATTGGGAGAGATTGGCCATCCTTGATCTGCTGGATAAAGGGGCGTTGAGGCTTTGTAAGTGAAGCATTGCTTGGGAAGACATCTAGTTGACACTTTGTGTTGATGTATGAGTGCCGAAGTTGGAAAGGTGGTGTTGATCAAAGAGCTATGTTTGGATACACACCTAGATTTCTGGGTTAATGGTTAGCAAGTAAGCCTGAGGGTACTTAAAGGGGTTGAAAGCTTGAGTCCGTTTTAGTCCCACTTGGATTGATTTCCTTGTTCAAGAATCTAGTCCTTGGCATTGTAGTGCCTAAACTATTGATTATTGTTTGGATAGATTGCCCTGGTTAGGAATCTAGTCCATGGCATTGCGGTGCCTAAAGTTATTCATGGTTCATATAGTTTGAGATATTCCATTGTATTTGTGCATTATGAATACCTCCCCAGTTAAGAGGGAGTGTTGGAAAATGTAACTATGTTTGGTCTTTAATAATGTACTTGAGTCATTATGTAATGTACTTGTCAAAAGATTAAAGAAAATTATTATTATTATTATTGTGACTTATTAAAGCATGGCTTTCATGCTTGGGTCACCATGTTTTAGTTCAAAGTCCCCATTGAGGACTTCTAGGATATATTCTGAGTCTATAGAGTTATTGTACATTTAAAGAGACACTTCTTGGGCTTTTGAATCATGTAAAAAGGTCAAGTAATGAGTCAAATATGAATTATGTAACCTCCACACCATGTCGGCCTAAGAGAAGATCAAGTCGGCCTTAGACCCTATTCGACCCCACAAGAAGCCTATAAAAGGAAGGACATCAAATTCATTTGGAGCATCAATTCTCATCAAGTTCGAAATCTATCTACTTGGAAGAAGTGCAAAAATCCTATTATTGGGCAGAAGTGCAAAATGGGTAGCCGGGAAAGTCTGTTGCTGGGAAGCCGAAGTGAATGTGAGTTTGGGTGAGTCTAAGGAGTAAAGAAAAATCAAAATTTTGATGGTGGTCTCTCTCTGTTTCATGCTTTGGATTTGGAGATCGAAGTCTTCTAAGTTGGACTGTTGTTGGGAGCTGTTAGTTGCTGCATAGTCAAAGTTGCCGGGAAAAGGTCAAACTTCTGGAGGCTGACTTGGTGTGGAGGAAAGGTCTAGTCTTGGTCTAGGGTGAAGAGTCTCAAAGAATATTATTGAAAGGAAGAATTATTTTGACTAGGTTTTCCCCTCGAGGGGGGTTTTTTCCCTAGCATGTGCCTACATCTTGTGTCCATTGTTTTACGTGCTACTGCTTTTGGTAATTGCTTGATTAACTAAAGAAAGAAGATATAAAGAATCGTAATAATAAGAAACATCACTAGTAATTATCAAGGTCAAGAAAAACTTTACTGCCTTTTTTATTTTCCAACAATAAAGTCCCCTAGTATCCAGATTACCATGGTGCATATTCTATACACGACTTTTCTTCACAATACTTGTGTAGGTATACAACCCTTCTACATAGGATCTGCGTATACTTTCCCAAACTTCTGTTTAACATTCATCTATCTTTGCACTGTCATTCCTATGTTCATCACATATGTAGCATTTGATCCAATCATGTTGACATCTTTATTAAGTAGGTTGCCATTAAGGACAACACATTAGCCATAATGCCAACAATCTCCCCCCTTGGACTCAATGACAACCACTTTGGTGTTTGGTCACCACTTGTAATCACCTACAAATACCAAGACTTTTCGACAAGCTACCTGCTTATGTACACAAAGCTTATGGATAGGATCCGCGTATACTTTCCCAAAATTCATATTTAAGATTCATCTATCTCTGCAATGTCATTTCTTTGTTCATCACATCTGTAGCATTTGATCCAATCATGTTGACATAATTATTAAGTAGGATTCCATCAAGGACAAGACATTAGCCATAATGCCAACAATCTCCCCCTTTGGACTTGATGGCAACCACTTTGGTGTTTGGTCACCACCTATAATCACCTGCAAATAACAATAATTTTCACCAAGCATTCTTCTTCAAACACAAGCTTCTGCACCCCTTTGACATCAAGGGAAAATGGTTGATCAATGCTAAATGAAGGCTTCTTTCCTCCTTTGCAGAGAAGATTACTATAGGTCTAATTTGTTGAATATGAAAACTGCATATTAACCATACTCCCCCTGAGCATATGCTGAAACCTCTAAAGATATACAATAAAAGCACTAGACTTTATGACTCAAGCAAATATGACCTTTCCTATCACCAATGGCTCGTGGTCATATCAATCACCCAACACAGTGGGGTTACATATTTGACCCAACATTACACCAATTTCCCAAAATAATGGGATTACATATAAAGCATGACTTGATCCCAATAACCCATACATTATTGAATGTTACAATGGCTACAAAATGGGTCTTTTTATGACCTTTACATTAAGAGACAAATATGACATTTATAACCAAAGACAAGAACCTTGCTCATGAGGTAGCAAGACCATGATAGTCATCAACAACCACCATACACCATATAGGAACCTGCAACATGAACATCTATCGCAGCAACATAGACAATAGCATGAACATCCTCATCATCATTATGTAAGATACGACAATGTAGCTCCAATATCATCAAACTTTGACCAAATATGCAATGCTTCCGAGCATCATCAAGAAATTGTAATAAGAGTATAAGATAGTGCAGTAAATCTTTGTCAACAACTCATTCCCTTGACCTCATATCATCAAGGTCAACATGCTTTTTCCATGTGTAGGAAGAGACACAATCCACAAATATCAAAGTCATATTAATCTCTTGCAGCACAACACCATAAGAAATATATCTTTCCATGCATCAACAACATATGTGAGCAACAACATCATAACAACTTTTCACATGTAGCTCAAGCAACATATAGGCATCATCCATAACTTCATCATAACCTATGCATCATTGAAGACATAATGACAACAACATATACATGTCAACAATCAATGAGTGAGTAATAAACTCATCATCATCAACCAATGTAAATAATGACCATAACATGCACATCTTCTTCATCAAGTGTATCATGTAGGGTCAACTTCACTAAGTGTAACTTAAGCAACATATAGGAATCATCCATGGCCTCATCATAAGAGTCACAACAACAACTATACATCACCAATGATACATACTTATCATGAACATCATCATGCAATAAGGAATACTCAAGAAATCATAATGCCAACAATGTATCAATAGAAGCATAACAAATGCTCCCCTTCAACTTGTGTCAACTATTCACTATCAAATTTGATCATATCCACCTCATTAATCAACAAATTCATCAAGGAATCACAATGTCAATAACATTTTGCAACATCTCATGAACCATCATGAACCAACCATCATTCCTAAACATTATTAATAGTCTGCAACAAGTTAATATCAGAACCAGAAAGCTAATAATTACTTATTGAAGCATATCAGAAACTCCCCCTGAGACTATCCCATTGTTTCTTTATCTTAGAGAAACATACATGACTGTCTATATCAAAACTCACATATACACGCGACTATCCTTCATGTGATCCGTGTACAGAAAGTAAAATGCTAAAATTTTCATTACAACTCCCCTTGAACATACCATACATGTTCATGTTCAATGTTACTCCATCAATGCAATGTTAGTAGTATAAGCATCACCAAATGAATATCAAACCAACCTAGAGAACTAACACTAAGATACTAATACATAACTCCCCCTGAGATCATGCACTACTGATCCCGTGGATCTGATAGTCATCACTTTCTCTTCATGAAGGTCATGTACTTCACATCACTTCTACAGTCATTATTAGAAGTATGCGTTAAAAAAAATAGACTGCAATGGGAACAATCTTCTTTTATTCTGAGTCCGAGGAAGAAGAGGAGCTATATCTCTTATTTTTGCCTGAATTCTTATTTGCTAACACATATAATTTGTCTCGATTTATGTATCTTCTTGCTATAATCTTTCCAGTTTCTTCATCTATAACTTTGAATTTAGTTGATGTAAATACAATTATAGGTGAAACAGGCATATCCATCAACATTAGAATCTAGGAGCATTCTGCTGACACTAAACATAATCACTCCAAGACTTCAACATTGACAGACCATTTTGATAAAACCAAACATCAAATTTGTATTGATAACACTCATATCCTAGCTAAAATTGATCACTACTTCCACTGAAAATTCGGAGAATCCATAGATATCAGCGAACACCCTAATAACCTAAATTGGGATGACAGTTGGACTATAAGTGAAAATTGGATTCTCACTCTGTCATCCAAATCAATCTCTACCAAGCCTCCTCTCCCCACCCTTTGAGAATCGTCACAACATTAATCATTTTATTTAATTTATAATATTTCATCTAACTATACAAATGTATAACCCCATTATATTTGATCAAGTGCTCAAAATTAGGCTAAAAAATCAAATTGTCAGAATCTTGATAGACTTAGTTGCATATTGAATAGCTCGCCATTCTGATTCCAATAGTGTGAACGACACTCAAATCTGAGCTCATACATAGAAGTTATAGCAAGTCAAAGTTCAGGTTTGACTTGCTCACATGGCAGGATTGGATGATGTGGCAAGGTCCTTCAGTGAATGAGGAGGTGCCAAGTGGCAAGCTGCCATTAGCCTCCACATGTCACAAATCGCAATCACAGATAGGTTGACGCTAAAAATTGGCCCCCGAGCAGGGAAGGGTTGCGATGTGATAAGACAGGCAGGAAGGCATTTAAGAATTGGTCGGAGGCACGATGCGATGGATCACAATCACACATTCGAGAAGGGAGCTGTTACAGAATCAACCCTCCGCAGGTTTGGGTTGCAATTAATCGCAACACGGTGCATAGTCCCTCTTTATGATTTCCTTCAGTTCTATGCCGATGGCGAAATGCAATAGGTTCCTCATATGTGATGCGACTATAGGCTACAGTTTAATGGTCCGTCGGGTCCGACGTATCACAATCGCACATTGCCCACCTTATTCACAGACCATAAGCCCACAAGACTCCACCGATTTTGATTTGCGATAAGACAACCGGTGTTGGTAGATTATGGCCCACTGCACGGTGAAATTTTTGCCCAGTTAGTGGATTTTCAGAGCTAATTTGTAAGATCATGTCGGGTTTGGAGCAATTTGTGGAACAAATAGTGGGAAAGCAAGGGGAAGTCCTAACTTCTTCAGTTGTTCACCAATTTGGATGAAAAAAGAGGCTAGATAGCCATTTTTGGACATTCTGAACTAATTGGAGCATGTTTTAGAACCATTGGAGCATTGTAAACACATTTTTTACACTTTTCAAAATAATAGAGAGGCCCAAGTAATTGGAAGCTAGACCAAGGAGACGTAGCCCAGGAGGGGTGAACTCCTTTATCATGTCCTTGTTGTAATGTGTTTTTGATGATGTTTTGTAAATGTTTATGTTGTTGTTCAGTTTCTTATTTATGTTAAATTGCTCATAAAATTAACATAAAAACTCTTCATTTCACTTGCAAAAATTGAAGAATCCTTAAGCACAATGAAAGTAGTTTGTTTATAATCTAAGGAAGATCTTAGCACTACAAACTAATATTCTAAATCAGATCAATTTTGGTATGAGAGCGCTAGGTTTTGCTTTGTGAAATAAGGATTTAATTGTTTGCAAGTTTATGTCACGCTTACAAGGTTAAAACTCAAAATATGTGAAGGAAAAATGGTTGGAAGCCCTAAAGTTGGGTCAAGGGGAAGGAGAGCAAGGTTGTCACAATCTCCAGCACCAGTTTAGCCTCAAGTTGCAGTTGAGACTCTAGAGATCATATCTCACGAAGGAGAACCTACAAACATGACAGAAGATGAGAATACCTTAAGAAAGGCTTTCTTTGATATGACAGAGATGGTGAAGGTCCTCTATGAAGAGAGGAATAATAGGTTGCAAGGAGAAAGTTCCAAACCTCCCAAAGGAGAAGGCTCTTCAGGAGGAGGTAATGGGAAATGAGGTAATGGGAATGGAGACAAACCTCCACCCTCTCCACCATCTTCTTCATCTTCTTCTTCAGAAGCATCTTCATACTCTTCCACTAATACAACCCTTACTCATACTCATCATCATTCTTCAAAAGGAATTGGTAAATCACCTTTTTTAAAACTTGAAGTTAAATTTGAGTTGACCATGTATAATGGTGAAGTGAATGCAGAGAAGCTTGAAAATTGGATTCGTTAGTTGGAGGTCTATTGCAGGATTCAAAACCTTCGAGAGGATGACGTAAATATTCAGTTAGCTTCCTTGAGAATGGAGGGTGCAACACTAGTATGGTGGGAATCAAAGACCCAAGAGGAGATTAAAAAACAGGGTAAGATCTCAATTTCTTGGAACGATTTCATTGGTGCAATTAAAAGACAATTCTACCCTCTAGCTTATATGCAGAAAGCCATCATGAATTGGCAGAACTTTAGACATTTTAAAGCTCAAAATGTGCAAGATTACAACCAAGAATTCAGAAAAAAGGTCTTTGATGTTAGGTGTACATTTGCAATCACCGGACACTTTGCTGAAATACATAGGGGGTTTACACAGTTACCTTAGGCATATTATCTTAATGTTTAATCCCAATAATCTAGATGATGTGTGTGTGCAAGCCACTCAGCTCGAGGCAAGAGGGAAAAACACCCGAGAAGAAGGTAGTAAAAAGTCGTTTAAGAGTAAGGGAAAAGAAAAGGCTTTCAAAGGGAAGGAAAATAAAAATGCGTCTATCAAAAAAGAAGGAGGGAAAATTAAATGCAAACACTTTTCCAAGGAGGGTCATGATGAAGCTGATTGTTGGAAGCTTCATCCCGAAATGAAAATAAAAACAAACAACAACAAGGGAAAGCATAAGACAACTGCAACCACTCAACTTGATTTGGGATCCAATTCAGGCGATGAAACTAAAATCACAACCATGGGGTTAAAAGGAAAATAATCCATTGCCAGCACTAGTTCTTCAGACTCGCAAAATGAAACTCCAAATGAAAAGAGGAGAATAGAACTATTTCACATAAGGGTGATCTCAAAACATAACAATATTGATACGATGCCTGATAGCGACTCTCAAGCTAATCTTATCTCAAAAAAATAAAAAAAAATAAAAAAAAAAATTGTCAAGAATTTAAATCTTGAACCTATTCCACATCATAAATCGTATCCACTTGGATGGGTATGTGACAATGCGCAATTTTAGGTTACGAGAAAGTGTAAACTGAAATCTGCTATCACTACAAAATTCATAAATGAAGTGGAGCTTGACGTTGTGTCGTTAGATATCTGTGGCATCGTTTTGGACAACCCGTACCTTTATGACAAAAAATATATATTACTTTTGAGTTTTGTCTCAGAGTATCCACAATAGAAACCATGTTTGTCAATGATTCAAATCCCAACAGGGATCCATCATCAGGACCAATCTACTTCGAGACAAAACTCAAAAGAATGAACCACAGATTCCTAAAATCTAGAGTTACTGTGGATACTTCGAGACAAAACTCAAAAGAAATGAACCACAGATTCCTAAAATCTAGAGTTATCTTCCATTGAAATGAAAATAAATATCATTTATTAAAAATGGAGTAGAATACATTGTGAGAGCTCACAACAAGAAAACAAAAAATTTGCTTGTTAATGCAGGGTAGATGAAAAGACTGGTGAATTCGAACAAGATTTTTTTGCTTCTCATGATCAAACCCAAAAATGCTGTTGATAATGAAGCTTTTAAAGGTTGTGATTCGAATTTGAAATTTGAATTGGTTGACGTAGTTAACCAATATGATGAGATGTTTTAGGAACCAAAGGGATTACCTCCCAAGAGAGGAATCCAACATGAGATACAATTGTAGCAAGATTGTCCTCTTCCTAACATTGGCATGTATAGGATGTCAGCGATGGCAAGCGTAGAAATTAAGATGCAAATCCAAGATTTTTTGAATAAAGGGATCATCAGACCATCTTCATCGCCTTGTGGTTCACCTATTGTCTTGGTGCCAAATAAGGATGGAACATGGTGCATGTGTGTGGACTTTCATGCATTAAACAAAATTACGGTAAAGAACCGTTACCCATTGCCTCAAATAGATGATTTACTAGATCAATTGAAAGATGAAAAGTATTTTACTAAGTTTGACTTAAGACGTGGCTACCATAAAATTAGAATAGTTGAAGGAGACATTTGGAAGACAACATTCAAAACAAAACAGGGTTTGTTTGAATGGCTAATTATGCTGTTTGGTTTATGTAATGCTCCTGCTACGTTCATGCGTGTGATGAATGATGTACTAAGGCAGTTTCTTGATTAATTTTTCGTAGTCTACTTAGATGACATCTTAATTTTCAGTAAATCTCGCGTTGAACATGTCATGCATGTAAGAAAAGTACTTGATGTCTTGAAAAAAAATAGTTGTATCTTAAGATGTTAAAGTGCGAGTTTGGAAAGACTTCTTTAGTTTACTTGGGTCATATTGTTGGAGGAGGTGAGTTGAAAATAGATTCCTCCAAGATTGATGTAATTGTATAGTGTCTAAGGCCCAAGAGATTTACAGAGGTAAGAAGTTTTTTGGGAGAAGCCCAATATTGGAGGAAATTCATTGTTAAATTTTCTCTTATAGCCGCTCCTTTGCATGCGTTGACAAGCGTGAAAAATGTTTTTTAGTGGGGAGACAAACAACAAAAGGCCTTTGATGCGTTGAAGGAAAAGATCGTACAACTCTTGTACTCACACTTCCAGACTTGAGACAGTGATTTGAGATTTAGATAGATGCTAGTGACTACACTATGGGTGCAGTCCTCATGCAACATGGTAAGCCTATATGTTTACATTCAGAAAATTTTAATGGTGTAGTGATTAACTATCCTACCTATGACAAGGAATTGTATGCATTGGTGCAAAGTGTGAAAAAATGGAAACACTACCTGATGGGTAAGGAAACAATCATTCACACTGATCATCAACCATTGCAATACTTGCAATCTCAATCAAAGTTGCAGCAATCAAGGCACTTCCGATGGATGGGTTTCCTTCAACAATTCCACTTGGTAATAAGGGATAAGAAAAGTATCTACAACAAAGTTGCTAATATGCTTTCTAGGCCGATTGTTAGTGCAACTACTTTACTCAAGCATAATTTTTTTTTACATGAAAATTATATCGAGCAATATGCATTAGATAATGACTTTCAAGATGTTTTATGCAAGCTTGAGTCAAGGTAACCAAGTAGAGGAATTGGATTACCATTTGCATGATAACTTGTTGTACCATATTGGCAAGCTTTGTATTTCGCAGGGTGAAAGAGTTAACATTATAAGCGAGGCACATACTTCTCTTATTGCTGGTCATTTTGGTGTAGGTAAGACGATGGCACATCTATAGAGGTATTGTTATTGGCCTCGTATGCTTGAAAGTGTGTCTCGTTTTATTAAGGGATGTTCATTATGTGTAATTAGTAAACCTAGTAATAGGAAGTTAGGATTGTACACACCACTTCTGGTTTCTTCACGACCATGGGATAGTGTTTCTATGGATTTTGTAGGAGGTCTTCCATTGTCAAAAAGAGGTCATCATTATTTGTATGTAGTTGTGGATAGGTTCAACAAAATGTGTATTTTTATGCCATGTAAAAAGCAAGTTATAGCTGAACAAACTGCTTAGTTATTCTTTCAGAATGTTTGGATGCATTTTGGATTTCCCATAGCCATTGTTAGTGATCGAGATTCTCGCTTTGTGGAGACTTTTTTTTCAAACTTGTGGGGATTCATGGATACCAAACTGAAAAAGGGTACAACCTTTCATCCAAAAACAGATGGTCAAACAAAGGCAGTGAACAGAACAATGATACATCTTCTTCGTGGATATTGTAGTAAGCATCCTAAGTTGTGGGATGAACAATTGCACTATATTCAACATGCTTACAACCGAGCCAAGCACTCTTCCACTCAAACTTTGCCATTTGAGGCATGCATGGGATACTTGCCTAAAACTCCTTTGGATTTTATTTTTGGCAAAGATGTTTCTATTGAAGGTCATAGCGACATAGACAAAGCAAGAAAGGTCATTGAACAAATACAATTAGTACACCAAAATGTACAAGAACAACTTGAGAAAATCCAAGGCAAGTACAAAGCAAGGCACGACAAGCATTGTCAAGATCACATGTTCAAAGTTGGTGATGAAGTTTGGCTTCAAATTAACAAAGAGAGGCCCCAAGGAGAAGGTAAAAAACTAAAACCACTTAGATATGGTCCATTCAAAATTTTGGAAAATATTGGTAATAATGCCTTCAGGTTGGATTTGCCTTCATATATGCAAATTCATGCTTTTGTTAATGTTGAGAATTTAAGTTTGTATGATCCTCCATTGATTGAAGATCAAGGAGAGAATGTTCAAATTCCATTTATTTAAGATTTTTCTCGAGAATTCCTTGATGTGCTTCAGCAAGACACTATACTTGACAGAAGAACAAGGACATGAAAAAGAGGAAGTATTGATTATCTTCGAGTGGGGCTCAAGGGTACAATTCCTTCAAAAGCCAAATGGATAGAAATTGGAAAGGTGAGGGAACTATACCCTCACTTGCTGAACAATTTAAAGTGATCCTTTTGGGGTCCAAAAGTCTTGCAGTGGGGAGGAGTGATCAGGTGCTCAAAATTAGGCTCAATAATCAAAGTGTCAGAATATTGATAAAATTATCTTTGAATCGAAGAGTCGTCATTCTGATTCTAATGGTGTGAACGACACTCAAATCTGAGCTCGTATGCAGAAGTTATAGCAAGTCAAAGTTCAGGTTTGACTTGCTCACATGGCAGGATTGAATGATGTGGGAAGGTCGTTGAACGAATGAGGATGTGCCAAGTGGCAATCCACCATTGGTCGTTGCATGTCACAAATCAAAATCACAAATAGGTAGGCATTAAAAAGCGTCCCCCGAGCAGGGAAGGGTTGCGATGCGATAAGGTAGGCGGGAAGGCATTCAAGAATAGGTCGGAGGCGTGATGCGATGGATCGCAATCACACATCAGCGAAGGGAGGTGTTATAGAATCGCCCTCGATAGGTTTGGGTTGCGATGCGATATCGTAATCGTAAATAAAAAAATGGTGCAGAGTCTTGCTTTATGATTTCCATTGGTTCTTCACCGATGGCGAAATGCAATAGGTTTCTCAGACGCGATGCGACTATAGGTTGCAGTTTAATGGTTCGTTGGGTCCGTCGTATCGCGATCACACATTTTTTGCCTCGTTCACAGACCATAAGCCCACAGGACTCCGCCGACTGCGATTTGTGATAAGACAGTCGGTGCCGATAGATTATGGCCCACTGTGCGACAAAATTTTCGCCTAGTTAGTTGATTTTTGGAGCTAATTTGTAGGATCATGCCGAGTTTGGAGAAATTTGTGGAACAAATAGTGGGAAAACAAGGTAAGTCATAACTTCTTTAGTTTCAGGTGGGAAATATGAAGCAGATTGGTTCATGGGTCAAGAACCTGTATGCTCTTGAGGTTTAAGATGCATGCAAAGCCTTGAGCAGCAAGGCAACTAATGGAGACTTGGTGGTTGAGAGGGAGGGTATGTTACCTCTCAACATGCAGCGCTAGAAGAAGTCTCAGACAATTGTGGAGGAAGCACAATTGGTGAAGCAGCTTTAGGAGGTTGTGGAGCAGCCACAATAGGGGAAGCTAAGTGGAGATCAAATAGAGACATCTACTCATGCAAACACCTCTGATAAGGGGACACTTCGAGCCAGGTGGGCTGAGGGATCATGTGCAGCCATACCTCCAGGTAGGAGGTGGGGTGATGTGGAGTGATCATCCCAAGGAGGAGGGGCAGGATCCTTGAGGTACCCAACCTCTTGGATGAGACCTTGCTACGGGAGCCCCTACGTGGAGTAGTAGGAACTGACTGATTGGGTAGAGACAGATGCGGATGGAGCAGTAAAGAGAGCTACAATGCAGGGAATCCTAGGACAACACAGAGCATGCAGGTTGTAGCAATGCAAGAGGCACAAGTGTGTTGCACAGTGCAGGTTAGCATAGAGAAGGGTGCAACGGTGCGAGATGGATGGAGATGTTGCAGTAGCGCAAAGGTCAGAGAGGGAGCACTTGTCAGCAACAGGTAGAGCTTCAACATCAGAGTATATTTCTAGCCCAACAGAGTAGTCAGTTGGGATTTTTTTGTTCCGAGTGTTGCTAGAGCAACCGCACTTGGTAGATGTGTTGCATGCAGAACATTCCAGAGTTACAGGATCGGGTTCGAGAGGAAGCCTTTCTTGTTGAGAGGGAGTGTTGAAAAGTGTGCAACAAGAAATGCTAAATTTAGAAATTGCTAAAAATAACACTTCTAAAAATAGCGGTTTGGCCAATAAGCATTTTGGTCACCTTGGGTGAAAGGTGAAATTGCTAAAAATAGAATCTTCCAAAAATAGCATTTCTGGGTCCCTTCCTATTTATAGCAGTCCTTGGTCTCTCTATAAGAAGTAAATTCGAATTTGGTCTTACGAGCAGTTTGGAATATTAATTAATTAATTCTCCATGAGTTAATTAGTTAAGGAAAAGAAAACTTGAAGTCTTTGTGAGAACATGCAATTATTTCTCCACTAATTGGGGAATGTATCCTTGATTTTCTCCAATGATTGAGGAATTAAGGATGAGTTCTATATTGAGAGGATCAGTTGACTTAGTTTAACTTAGTCAAGTTCAGTTAGATTAATTTAACAAGTTGTTAAATTAATGAGATACAATTTGTTGACGCTTGCATGCATGTGACAACCATTATTTTCAGATAACTATGTATTCACTCATGGATAACTGATGGATGTCAATTCAGACAGAGACCCAGTTGAGATCAGAGGAGGGAAAATGTACTATCAGTTGGATGGAATTTTCCTATAAAGGAAAATCATCCAAGCAGAAGGATTAAGGTTCCTTGAGGATTGTGCAGTTTTACGGGGTGTGAGATCAGTGTCAGAGATGATTGTTACACTTGGTAACAGGAGGATCACCCAGGAAAAACTGCGCAAGGAAATAGGAGGCTTGGAGGGCAGAGGAGAAGGCTTAGGAGAAGTCTTGATTGCCTGTGAGCATCCAGGAGGATTGCACTGAGAGCTGGCTAGTTGTGAGAGCTAAGGCTTTGTGTAATACTGATGTATTTCCACCTTCATCTATGAGGATTGTACTGAGAGCTGGCTAGCTGTGTGAGAGCTAAGGCTTTGTATAAATCCTATGTCTGATAATACAAGTTGGGGTTTTAGCTGAGGCTTTCCCCGGGTTATATCTTCTGTGTTGTTTGTGTGATTGTTCCTTCTTATTATTAGTTATATGTGTTCATGCTTGATGTTGCTCATGTTCAATTAAGCTTCTGCTAAGTTTATGGTAGATGTAGATCTAGTATTATGCTTTAGTACATTGCATATATCAATTGGATCTGTAGGTGAAATTTCTACATGATATCAGTGAGCTAGCTGATTTGTAGAGAAAATTCTACATATTTGTTGTTTTTATTTCTTGGTCTCACCTAAGTTGTATTTTTCGTTGTCTTTGTTTTCTTTGTTTTCCTTATATATTATATTTGTAATAAGTTGTTATATCGAAGTTTAAGTATTTTCTATATATACTAACAATAGGTTTAATAATCAAAGGAGAAAAGATAATAGAAGAAATAACCACAATATAATATATGAAAGTAGAAGAAGAGATACCTTAAGTGACCGTGAAGAAGATCGTCGTCCTCAAAAGAAGTGAATACTTCCTTGGTATGAAAGTAATGCAGTAAATCAATCTGAATACATTCTTATTTCTGCACTTACTAGTTATTCTCCTTCGAATTCATGGGATAGTTGGTTGGTTTATAGTGGGGTCACTCATCATTTCTATGGATATAAGGAAGTTCTCTCTAATCTAGTATAGAGGGAGACTAAGTTGAATATTATTCTTGGAGATAAATCTACTCATCCCGTAAAAGGTTTTGGATCCATCAAATTTCATTTGAATTTTGGGGAATCAACTTTGTTGCATGATGTTATGTATGTACCAAGATTAATGAAGAATTTGGCATCTATATCTACTTTGGAAGATAAAGGTATGAAGGTTGCCTTCATCAAGGGAAAAGTTCTGGCTTGGTCCGCTGGTTCACCTATGAGAGATGCATTCACATTAGGATCGAGATCTAAAGGACTCTATAGAGTCACTAGAAGACCACTTCTAACATTTGTTCGTAGCACTAGTTACCTAAGCGAGTTATGGCACCGAAGATTAGCTCATCTATATTATGATGTTAGTTCAAAATTAAGGAAATTTGTCTCTTGTATTCCCAATTTTCAAACCCAGCATGATGGAGTATGTCTAGGTTGTGCAAGTGGAAAGAAGACAAGGGGGCCATTCCCCTCTAGCGAGAACAAAACAACTGACATCCTCCATCTCATCCATTCCAATATATGTGGTCCAATGCTCATGCAGTCTATTAGTGGCCATCTCTACTATATCAACTTCATTGATGAATTCTCTAGAAATACATGGATATATTATTTGAAGCACAAGGATGAAGCCTTCGAAATATTCAAAGAATTCAAATCTTTGAAAAAAAATCAAGTATGGAAGAGAATCAAAGTATTTAGGTCCGACAATGGTGGGGAATACATGTTAAATGGATTCATAGAATTTTGCAAGAAAGAAGGAATCAAGAAGGAAACATTTGTGCCATACACTCCCAAACAAAATGGATTAGCGAAAAGAAAGAAAAGGTCTATATTAGAAGCTACCCATGCCATGCTCCATGACCAAAAGTTGCCAAAGTTCCTTTGGGGAGAAGCAATGCATATTGTTGTATATGTTCAAAACAAGGTACCTCATCAAGCACTGGAAAACAAGACCCCTGAAGAAGTGTTCACAGGTGTCAAGCCCAACATAAGCCATCTCTGTATGTTTGGGTGCCCCGTATATTTTCATGTGCTGAAGGAAAAAAGGAACAAGTTAGAGGAAACTGGAAGGAAAGGTACGTTTGTGGGCTATTGTAAAAAATCTAAAGCTTATAGAACATATTTTCATGGTCAAAGGAAGGTTGAAATTAGTAGAGATGTAACATTTGATGAAGATGTTTCTGTTAGAAAAGAAAAAGATCTTCCTCCACCTCCTCCTCCAAGTGACCCTCCTACTAGGAAGAGATCACTTTGACTCCGTGACACTCTACATGATGTTGAGAGACATGTTCCCGTTCAAAGCTCATTTAGAGAAAGGAAGCAACCATGCAGGTACCAGGGATATGTTGCAGCCATGAGCACTATGATTCAAGCCAAACCTTCCACATTAGAAGAAGTCGTAAAATAACAAGTTTGGAAAGATGCTATGCTTGAGGAATATGAATCAATTATGAAGAATGATGTATGGGATGTTGTGCCGAGATTGAAGGGTAAATCTATGGTGACTTCAAAATGGCTATTCAAGTTCAAGCATGGACTTGATGGTAGCATTGAGAAATACAAGGAAAAGTACATGGCTCGAGGATTCTCACAGAAAGAGGGAGAGGATTATGATGATATATTTGCAACTGTGGCTCAATACACAACCATTCATTCGATAATAGCTCTTGTCACAAGTCAAGGATGGACTCTTCATCAGGTGGACCTAAATATTGCATTCCTCCATGACATGTTACAAGAAGAAGTGTATGTTGATCAACCACAGGTATTTGAAGTAAAGGATCAAAAGACAAATGTTTGCATATTCAAGAAGGCATTGTATGGTTTAAAGCAAGCCCCCAGAGCATGGTATGCCCACATAAACAATTATTTTTTGAAGCTAGGATTCATAAGAAGCAATGTTGATCCCAACTTCTACTTCAAGGTAATCCAAGGTATGTTGTTAATTTTGGTTTTATATTGTGACGATCTATTCTTGATAGGTAGTGAGCCTTTGATAATTGAGTGCAAGAGGGATCTAGCCTATGAATTCGAGATGAAGGACCTTGGACTCATGCACTACTTCTAGGTCTTGAGGTGTGGCAAAGATGGAACGAGATTTTCCTTTCACAAGGAAAATATGTTGTGAAGTTGTTAGAGAGATTTGGAATGACATAATGCAAGTTCATGGCCACATCGATGGAAATTAATTTTAAGAGGTTATGTGGAGGAGTTGTGAGACTCTATTTGGTGAATCCATCTGAGTATAGACAGGTTACTGGGGCTCTGATGTTCCTATTGAACACCCATCCAGATATATGCTATGCAGTGAACACACTTCAATTCATGACCAAGCCTCTTCATGCACATTAAATCACTTCCAAACATATCTTGAGATATTTTCATGGGATGATCATGCTTGGTCTACGATACTCTGCTGAGGATGTTCGACTTCATGGATACATCGATGATGTTTGGGTTGGAAATGTTATTGACCAAAAGAGTACGTTTGTATGTTGTTTTAGTCTTGGATCTACCATGATATCCTAGATTAGAAGGAATGAAGAGTTTGTAGCATTAAGTACCGCCAAGGCAGAGTATATTTCCGCTATCGTGGCTAGCCGCGAAGTAGTTCGGTTAAGGAAGTACTTTGAAGAGCTATTTAAG
This sequence comes from Pinus taeda, assembly GCA_000404065.3. NCBI lineage: Eukaryota > Viridiplantae > Streptophyta > Pinopsida > Pinales > Pinaceae > Pinus > Pinus taeda. Next base: position 64,037 of record APFE031319374.1, on the reverse strand, counting down.
AAAGTCCTAGATACTATAGTGTTAGGTCCCTATAATACTAGTGTATTCCCTTATTATTATTATCATTGTAGCCCCTTATTGTTACTGTTGTGCCAATGTTCTCCCCATATTGTTATTATTGTGCCACATAGAAGCCCACTATTGTTATTGTTGTACCTTTACATTATTATTATTATGTAGGCTCTGATTATATTGTGACCCCTTAGACTCCTATATATAGAAAGGAGTTCTTGTCATTTGTATCATCCAAGAATTGTTAATTTGTGTATGTAAAGGAGGTTTCCCCCTCAAAGAGGCTGATTTTTAAGTCGTTGATCTATCTTTTATTCTATTTTGTGAAATGGTTGCATAACAATTGGTATCAGAGCTTTGGGTTCTAGGGTTTTGCTGCTTCAAACAGGTCATCTTGACATTTTCGCTATAATTTTTTTTCTATGACTTTTAGAACTTGAAATTAAAACCCATTTGAATCGAGATCTTGATGAACCTTGAGTACAAATTTCATATCTTGTATCATTATATTTGCAGAGATATGATTCAAGGAAGTTAGGGTTTTTGCAGGCTCCCAAATTATATCTCAAACAGGTGACCAGGGAATATCATCATAACTTTCTCTTTGAGCATCAGATTGAAATTTCATCAAAGGATACAGAAAGAGGATGGAATTTAGGTTGTTGTGTATTGTTTTCAGGTCTGAAGGTCAAAATAGTGAAACATGGTACTTCGTACAAGTTCGCTCTATTGAACTAGTCTATAATTAGGTCATTGTGGGAGATTTGGAATAACTATTTCTTGGAGTTGGAATGAGGAATCAGAGGGCTACCACAAGATGAAATTTAAGACCTTGTAGATCCACAATTACAAAGATACAACAAATTCAATATCGAGCTCCTACAAAGCCAAAAAAGGTGTGTAGTCTTTTTAAAATTTTGCATAAGTTTGGTTTGAAAAATTAGTTTGAAGGAATTCAAAGGACATAGTGAAGCATAATTATCATTAATTGATTCCCTGAAGAAAGAAAATGGAAACACCTAGTAAGCAACCTGAAAGCTCTACCATGACTCATGAAGAAGAGGAAGAAATGCAACATGATATATCAAAATTATGAGACCAAGTGCAACAAATTTCACTTTTAAGAAAAGTAACAGAAGCTAAGATGGATGGTTTAAAGAATTGCATGGAAGCTAAGATGAATGGCGTGGAAGCTAAGATGGATGGCATGGAAGTTAATATGGATGGGATAGAAGCAAAATTTAAAGGCAACATGGAAGATTTGAAGATAGATTTGACAAAGTTGCTACAAGAAATGCTTACTAATGGCGAAAGGGTAGTAAAGGAAACTCATGATGAGAACAAAAGAAATGTTAATCATGATTTCATAGAATCTAATGTTGGATTGAAGACCCACCATGTTCCAAAGATTGATATGAGGAAGTTTGATGGCAAGGATCCTGTAACATGGATACTATAAATGGAGCAATATTTCGATCTCCATAATGTGAAAAATACACAAAAGGTATGCATTACAACTTTATATTTGGAACCCAATCAGTTTGTATGGTATCGATGGCTTTGCTCTCATAAACAAATTTTTAGTTGGGCAATTTTTACGAAAGAAATAATAGCACATTATGAGGATACAAAAGCAACACTTTTTTTAGCCAATTTATAAGTCTAAAAAAAGGGTTCAATGGTAGAGCACATTGAGGACTTCCAAAAATTGAATATAAGGGTAAAAGATATTCCAGAGGAGCATAAGATTGATGTGTTGATAGGGACATTAAAGTATAACATCTAAAATGAGGTTCACCATTGGGAACCTGATCCATTGGAGAAGGCATTCAGGGTGGCAAGAAAACATGAAAGCAAAATTATGGCCACAATGAAGCCTACCACTCACAACTATAAAGATGGAAGTGTTGTTGCCCCTAGCCTTCCACAACCTACACGGTTGACACCACAACAAATGGAATAAAAAAGAGCAAAAGGGCTTTGTTACAGTTGTGATAGAAAATACACTAAAGGTCATAAGAGCGTTGAGAAGAAATTATTTTACATAGATTGTGAAGAGGAGGAAGAAAAGAACCAGAAACATCAAAATAAGAGGATATACACTAGGAACAAACCCTAGAGAAATAAGAAATGAATCTAACATATCTTGTAATTCATTTTCTAGTATTATCGCTCCTCAAACTCTCAAGATAGAAGGATTTATCAAGAAGAAAAAGGTAATAGTGTTGATTGATTCGTGCAGTACCCATAATTTTATTCATTGTAAGATAGCCAAGGAATTGAATTGCTTCCTATATGCAACATCAGAGTGCCAAGTGATGGTTGCAAATGGAGGAACCATAAATTACTCTGGAAAGTGCCATAATATCAAGTTATCCATGGGAGAATATGTATTGAATATTCCAATGCTTTCCATTCCAATGGGTGGTGTTGATGTTGTACTAGGAGTCCAATGACTACAATCTTTGGGTATGATAAGTTTTAATTTTCAATAACTTTTCTTGAAATTTTTTATTTTATTTTATTTTATTTATTATTATTATTTATATATATATATATTATATATATATATATAATATATATATTATATATAATTAGATATAGAATATATAATTATATATATATATATATATATATAATATATATATAATATATATAATATATATAAAAGGGGATATATATATATTATAATATATATATATATTTTTTTTGTCGGGAAAGATAATCATCCCTAATGGCATGACAAAGCTTCTAAATAAAGAACAAAGAGGCATAATTACATAATTATGTTTGCTAGAGGTTCCCACATCGAAATCCTCTATTTCTCCAGATCTCCAAAAAGTCTTGGACAATCATTTCAAGGTATTTGAGACTCCCAAAGGCTTCCCACCTGTTCATGATCATGATCATGCTATTCATTTGATTCCAGTAAGTGTTCCTCCAAATATCAGGCCTTACAGATATCCCTATGCCCAAAAGAGTGAAATTGAACCTATGGTTGTAGAAATGCTAGAGGTTGGTATAATTCAACCTAGTCAAAGTTCTTTCTCTAATCCAGTAGTATTGGTGCACAAGAAGAATGGATCATGGCGCATGTGTCTGGATTATAGGGAGCCCAATAAGCTCACTATTAAAGATAAATTTCCCATTCCTGTCATTGATGAATTATTGGATGAATTGCATCGATCAATTTACTTCACTAAGTTGGATCTTTGTTCAAGATATCATCAAATCAGAATGAAGACTGAAGACATTTCGAAAACAACATTTAGAACTCATGAGGGTCATTATGAATTTTTGGTTATGTGTTTTGGCCTTACTAATGCACCTTCTACATTTCAAGGTTTGATGAATTCCATTTTCAAACCCTTCATTACAAAATTTATGTTAGTATTTTTTGGTGATATACTAATATACAAAAAATCTTGGAAGGATCGCGTTGAACATGTTGACATGATGCTCAAACTATTTGAGGAGAAACAACTATATGCAAAAACCTCCAAATGTTTCTTTGGAGTACAAGAGGTGGAATAGCCGTGTCATATTATATCTCATGAAGGTGTTAACGTAGACCCTAGAAAAATTAAAGCCATTAAGGAATGGAAAATCGCCACATTCATAAAGCATCTGCGAGAATTTCTTAGGTTGACAGGGTATTATCACAAGTTTGTTAAGAATTATGGGAGAATAACAACACCTTTAACAACATTACTGAAGAAAGATGCATTTTCTTGGACTATAGAAGCAACGAAGGGCTTTGAACATATTGAAGAGGCAATGTGCCAAGCACTGGTCTTAGTTATGACATACTTCACAAAAAACTTTATTGTGGAATGTGATGCCTCAAGAAATGGAATTGGTGTTGTTTTAATGGAAGAAGAAAGACCCATTCCTTTCAAAAGTCGCCCAATCAAAGGAAAGTATTTACACAAAGCTATTTATGAGAAGCAAATGTTGGAAATACTACATGCACTTAAGAAATAGCGACCTTACCTAATGGGAAGACACTTCAAGGTAAAAACGGATCATGATAGTCTTAAATACATTTTAGAACAAAGATTATCTTAAGAAGAGGAGCAAAAATGGGTCACAAAGATGTTGGGTTATGATTTTGAAATCATCTTCAGAAAAGGGAAGCAAAATGTTGTTGTAGATGCACTCTCAAGAAATGATGAGGATGTGGAAGCATTGCTTTGCGCCATTTCTATTATCGAACTTGATTGGATAAATGAAGCAAGGATGAATGGAAGAATGACGAAGAAGTGTGGGCACTCATCAAAAGTTACAACAAGATCCTAGTACATTTGATACATTTAGCTGGAAAAATGATTTGTTATAGTACAAAGATCGCTTATACCTCTGTAAGAATTCCCAACTCAAACAAAAGATTCTTATGGAATTGCACACATCTCCCTTAAGAGGGCACTAAGGATTTTTAAAAACTTACCACATGGTTAAGAAGGATTTTTTTGGGGATGGCCTTAAATATGATATTCAAACATTTGTGGAGGAATGTTTGGTTTGCCAACAAAAAAAAGTTGAAACAATTAAGACCCTGGGTCTATTACAACCTTTATCCATTCCAAGTCAACATTGGGAGGAGGTTTCAAAGGATTTTATCACAGGCTTACCCAAGTCCGAAGGAAAGAGTGTCATCATGGTGGTAGTTGATACACTTACCAAGTATGCACACTTTTGTGCATTATCTCATCCCTTTAAAGCTAGTACAATTGCTACTACATTTATGGAAACAATTCAAAAGCTACATGGAAAACCAAAGATTATTGTTGGAGAGGTAAATCCCCTCTACAGATAGAGGCGATCCCTACTAGCCCAGAACGGGTCTAGCAACAATCAAACAATGCTATCACGCAAGTTCCTAATTGCAAATAAAAGGTAGGTGATGAAGACCTACTTGGGTTCCAACGCTTTTGTTTGTAGAAGAGACGTCGCCCATGCTCCTTTGCCTTGGCTGGTCACAATCCTCCACTATCCTCATGAATGGACACCTGCACACAAAGGGAACAACACGAACACAAGCGTGAAATCTAATAAATGCAATTATACATCAGTCAGGAAGGACATAATTCAACATCAATCATTACAACAATGAGAATGGAACCATAATGATAGTCATCTATTATTAATAATCAACAAAGGAGAATACAACCAGCGTCCTGACGTCAAGTCCTCCTTTGGCTGGGTGCTCAGCTACACAAGTCTTGCAAATCTTGAAGGGATGAGGGACAAGCCTCTCTCTCTTTGGTGACAAGATATCCTTACTTAGGTTAAGCCTTATGGACACAAAGAAGGCTCTTGCAACTCTAATCTCTTGATATCTTCCTTTCAGCACCAGTATTATTATCGCTACCACTACCACTACTACTAGCTTGCTCAAGGCATGGAGACAAGCTTTTATATATGAAAAGGAAGGGATAAGATCAATCACAACAATAATGGATTGGGCTTCATCCCTTGGAAACTTCTATAGAATGGTGGAAAACTACTTCCCATTCAAGGAGATTCGAAGCCAAATCATCTTCACTTAACATAGATTCAGTTGGTGGATGAGTTGGAGAGAACTTTCGGAGGTTGATTGGTTAAAAACTTTGCCCAAAAAGGTTGGCGCGATTGCAACTCTGGGACAGAGCACTATAGCGCGCCCCTTTTATAGGATTTTCCCCATTGGCGCGGGCAGAACACAGTGGCCCAAGGCTAATGTAAAAAGGGCCTTTTTTAAGGGCAAGCTGTAGGAGATGTCTTCAAGGCATATGAAGCTCATGTTCAGAGGGGAATGATGCAAGTGGTTTCAAGTCTTGTCATTTCTCACAAGTCCCAGAATGAGTCCTCCAAGGTGCAGGAGAGGGGTAACAGGGACGGTGACAAATGGTGACAAATTAATGTGTAACAATTATTGTAAGCGACAAAGATCCCATTTTCACTGGAAATTTTGGACAAAATTATATTATTGTCCGGGTACTCAGTTAGCCCATAACTCATTTTATCATCCTCAATCTGATAGGAAAATTGAGATAGTGAACAATTGTTTGGAAGGATATCTTCGTTGCTTTGTATATGATAAATAGACACAATGGGTCAAATGGTTGCCTCTGGTTGAATGGTGGTATAACACTTCCTTCCACACTGCAACAAAAGTGACCCCATATATGGCATTATATGGATATCATCCACCGTCCATCACATCATATTTAAGAGAAAATTCTAAGGTTCAAGCAGTGGAAGATCACATCGAGCATCAACAACAAGTTCTCCAACTCTTAAAGGATAGCCTCACTTTGGCGCATAATAGAATGAAACAACAGGAAGATCAACATCGCAGTGAAAGGAGTTTTGATGTAGGTGACTGGGTATTTCTACGGCTACAACCATACAAACAAATGTCCCTCAAGCAAGCTAAGAAGGATACTAAATCATCACCGAAGTATTATGGTTCGTACAAGGTGTTGCAAAATATTGGTACTATGGCATACAAATTGAAGCTTCCTGCAGCTTCCTGAGTGCATCCAGTTTTCCATGTTTCATGCTTAAGGAAGGTTATAGGTGACAAGATTCCAGTTCAAACAATATTGCCAGAACTTGACGAGGAAGGAAAAATCATATTGGAACCTGAAGCAGTTACAGAAACAAGAAATCGACAACTACAAAATCGATCAATTTCAGAATATCTCATTAAGTGGAAGAACATACACGTTGAAGATTCCACATGGGAGGATGAGAATTTTATACAGAAGCATCCAGAATTGCTTAAGAGTTGAGGACAACACTTTTTTAAAGGAGAGGGGCATGTTAGGTCCCTATAATACTATTGTATTCCCTTATTATTATTGTCATTGTAGCCCCTTATTGTTATTGTTTTGCCCATGTTGTCCCCATATTATTATTATTGTGCCCCATAGAAGCCCACTATTGTTATTGTTGTGCCCTTACATTATTATTGTTATGTCGATTTGATTATATTGTGACACATTAGACTCCTATATATAGAAAGGAGGTCTTGACATTTGTATCATCCAAGAATCATTCATTTGTGTAATGTAAAGGAGGTTTCCCCCTCAAAGAGGCTGATTTTGAAGTCATTGATCTATCTTTTATTCTATTTTGTGAGTTGCTTGCATAACATACAGTGATATATTGCAAAAAATAAGAGTGGGATTTGTATGGCAAAGAATCCCATATTTCATGACAAGTCCAAGCACATAAAGATACGATATCACTTCATTTAGGACATGATGCAGAGATGAGCTGTTAGACTCCATCACATATCGACAAATGAGTAGATTGTAGGTATTCTCATTAAGGCTTTGCCAAAGGGAAGTTCTTGGTATTAAGAGAACAACTTGGACTGATGGATGTGACTCATCCTGATAAGGGGCAGTGTTGATTAAGGACACTGAGACAACTCTTCCCCCCTATTGAGCTCCTGGGATGAGGAATTGAGATAGAGGGCTCCTCGGGTTGAGGGATCTCTAGACAATAGGGTATTACCCCTAGCTGTTACCTATAGGGTTGGATATATTTCTCCCCTATCTATGCATATGGTTGGAGATGTTTCTCCCCTATCTAGTCTACGCAGGATATACCCCAGTTAGCATCATATTGACAAGCCAAGCTTGTTGGGAATATCGCTCCCCATTTGGCCAATGGGTTGAGAGTGTACTTGGGGTGTACAATCCAAGTTGATTATGATGTAGGTGTTCCACCTCATGATTCTCAAGGTTCATTGATGGGAAAAGTGGCAGACAATAGGATTGGGTTGAGACTCTCTCCCCTTTGTGGTCTGCCATTGAGAATGAGCTCCCCAATGTGATTCCATGGTTGAGATGTGCTCCCCTGTGTATTTGGATATCCTATTACTCGATATGGGGTTGAGATATGTGAATCCCCCATGAGATAGAGGGTGGAAGCTAATGCTCCTCGATTCTTCTTCTTTTATATTCGAGAGTGTTTCAGTAGACAGAGTTGAGCAAAGATGGACACGAGATGACAAGATGATATTGGAAGGTGGAATTATTTGTAGTTGAAAGGGAGTGTTAATTTATGAAACTAGGGTCAAATTAAACTTTGGATAGATCATTTGATGGAGATGATGATTGCATTAAATTCCTCTTTTTGAGAGGATCAAAACCGACCTAAATATCACCTTATTTAGACATGCAAAAGTTGGTTTTTGAATTTATGAACCCTCACATGTACATTGGGACAGGTCGACCTCCATCAAGTGGACCCCCATGGAAGCCTATAAATACAAGAGACCTCAAGGTCATTTGTACATCATCATAAAGCATTCTCTTCTCTTCTTCTATTGTCTGGTTCGCACAAGTTTGAACAAGGAAGTTTCACGCAAGGTCCGAAATTATAGGTCTGAGGCTCGCACGTGTCTAGGGTTTATGTTTTCTAGTCGCTTACTCACAGTGCTTCAGAGAGCGACTGGGAAGCCACAGTCACTCACATAACCTCCTGAAGGAAGTGACCAGGGCTCAAAGAGAGTTATGGGTCAACTAAACCCTAGTCACTCGCTTTCCACACTTCAGGGAGTGACCAGGCAGTCATAACTGCTCGCATATAGTGCTTTAGGGAGTGACTGGGTTCTAAGCTAGGGTTTCACAGTTAGGGTGCCACAGTCGCTCGATTACAGTATCTCAAGGAGCGATCGGGAAGTCATAGTGGCTCACAGATTATCGTCATGAGTACGAATATGGTTTTGAGATAGGGTTTGAAAGTTGACCATAGTTGACTACAAATGTCTAAAGGCTAGAAGGTTTCTCTCTACTATACATTAATTCTAGAAGTCTGCTTCTGATTTGTATTGGGTAAATCTTTGTTGGATGATTATATATTGGGTTCATTATACCCTTTGATGAAACATTTGATGACAATCTAATAAGAAGAAGATTTGCAAGGGTTTTCCCCTGTAGTGGGGTTTTCGCCCAGTCTTTAACCAATGTGGTGTCTCTTTTGGTTGTGCTATTGTCTCCTTTGTCATTGCATATATTGTTCTTTCTTCAATTAATGTTTATGATTGGAAATTATGCTAATATTTGGATGCATTGCTAAATGAAGGTATGATTTGGGTTGAAGTAATTGAAACAACATAGAGCAATATGAAAAATTAACAAATAGTCCCTCATATGAGGTTATTATTTCCTTTCAATGTTTTTTAATGTACATAGAATGAGCCAACTTTTTTGAGTGCTTTCTAGAAATATACTATAAGAATAAATTTTGGCTATCAAAAGACTAATGAAGAATAATAAATAGTGGGCAAAGCCTTCATAACTTGCCTAGCCTTTATGCTTCCATGCAAGGATCCATCACCTATTTAAAGTTTACAAATTTTTCCTTCACAGTGACAACTTTTCTAATTTCCTCATTGGATCCTTAGTCATAATCGAGAACATAGAAACCTCAATTTAAAGCATGCATGTTAGAATTGTGAGAGAATGAATAATAGTGAGAGTTGAGGGAAATGATGACAAAATTTTCTTCTAAAAGAGAATGAAGTACTCTCATGCTTCCCCATAATGATTGTACTTATCTCATGCTCTAATAACTACAAGAGTAGACTTCCCCATAAACATCTACATGCATTTAGTGATTGGATATATAAGTCAGTGGAAATGGATGGTTCATTTAAAACACATGGTGGAAATTTAGATAAGATCTTAGGGTGACACTTGACAACATATGATTACTTTTCCATAGGCCATTTTCCTTTTCCCATTTGGTGGAATCATAGCCCCTCTCCTACTTTGTGTAGCCATATTGGACCATTATATCTTATAATCCAATAATAGCATAAACTGAGTTCATTGTGGCAAGCCTGCCATGTGGTCTATAGAAGTATTTACATCATCTACATGCCTAGATATTCATTAATTGGGCATCTCCCTAGAGATATGGAAAAGGAATCCATATAAACATATTTATATCATTTGTACATGGGATCATTTATTTAGGTTCACATATCTCGACTCCTATTGTTATAACCATGCATTTACAATTTATATGTAATTTGATCCAGTACATCCCAAGAGTTAAAATTGGGATATTACATTCCTCCTCCCCTTGGAACAAAATTATCCTCCATGATACTTTAATTCCAACAATAAGACAATATCTTCATTCTTTCAATGCATCTATAATATTCTCCTCTTCAATGAAAACTTGCATTTGTTGGTTGCCTTGGACAACAATGTACAACAATCCCTTTTATTGGCTTTAAAGGGCTTCATGACTTCAGCATATACCTACAGAAATCATAAAAGGAAAAGTAGCATCGTAACCAATTCTATTCATCCCATCAATATGAATTCCAAAATTCATAATTGGAACGCATATATTCACAATACAAGATACAATATGCAATTTTACCCTATTCTTATTTACATGAATAAATGTTTGCTTCACATGGTTTCCATCGATGAGATTCAAAATACTGTCTTCTTTGACACACTCCAAATATATTTCCTTGTAATTTGAGTCAATTCATGTCATGAATATCTCATAGAAGATTCATTCAAGTCCCCTCTACTCCATAGATTAGTTCATGACCCAGCAACAAATGTCAAAAAAGACACACATAAATGAACATGTTCAAGAATAGTCTAAAAAAAGACACATACAAGTGGAAATATGGCTTCAAAAAGGGCTTTTAATGCTTCTTAATATTATAACAATGAATATAGAAATGCCAACTTCCTAGCTCTAAGATGCAAGGAAATCAAGAACTTCGAAATTTGGAACCCTTCATACTAAGGGTTTTACAATATTTATAGATTTAGTAATTGTGCCTTGTGACTATTGAGCTTCTTTAGGGTTAATTGTAACTATTAACATTCTCATGATTTAAAAATATTATAAAATAAAGTGCTTAAAAACCCTTAGGAATGATGTTGATCGTTGTTATAATTTGATTTGGTCTTCAATTGGGAGCTTTATGATGTCCTAAAGGTAAGCCACCCAAACTTCATAGTGTGATGCAATCATATTGATCCTGTTGGGCAGCATGATCTCCATGACTACATGATACCATACTATGTGCTAGGAGAGAACCGACATGTTTGTCTTTAGTGAAACAAAGAAAGAGTTACATGTGTACTTCTTAGCAATATCAACAATATGTTGCTTCATGCTGTCCTTAATGAGCTTGTAGGTGAAGACATTAAAGGATAGTTCCTTTTCATTTAAAAATCCTCCAAATCCATGCTCACTTTGTCACTTGGCCTAGCCTCTCCCTAGGCCCCAATTTATGGAAGTATATTCATTATGATGATCCTTTCCATCAAGGAGTAGTGTGTTGATATTGCACCATTGATTGAGCTATGTCATTTTTGTTGGGTTTGGAGCTTAATTATCTTCCTAATTGTTCAAAGGTTTTTTTGTTTTACCCGTGTTGGATACTTGTTCTTAATAGGGCGGAAACACAACCTGTTTAATCGCCATCAGGGGGGGCAGTGATGACTTTTATGATCCCCCCCGGTAGGGGTTCGGGGGCAACGCCCCTGAAGCTAAAAATAGATGAAAAAATGCCTTGTAAAATATTGTAATTTTGTAGTTAATATGGGTCATTCATTAGGGGAATGATCTGACAGTCAAAATTATGTTAATTTAGGGTTTCTTCCCCTAGAAGGAACCCCTTGGTTTATATAAGGGAATTGTATTGCATTTGTGTGTGATTATTTTGAGCAAGGAAAAGAGAGGAGATTGTGTGAGAGTGAAGAGGAAATTACAACGGATTTGCTGTAGGTTGTATCTCTTCATTTTGCTGGATAATATAAAAGGAAGGACTGGTTGTTTCTTCGTGGACGTAGCCCAAATTGGGTGAACCACGTATATTTGTGTCTCTCTTGTTTTATGAGTTTTTGTATTTGTGTTTTCACAAATTCATGTATTTCGTTGCCCCATTAATTAATTTCCAACAATTTTCTAATTAATAACGTATATTTATAACTTAGTTGATAACAATGGAGCCATACACCAATCTTTGAGTGTTGATTATAAGGGTTTCTACTGGGGCCTGGGGATATTCTTTTGGCCATTGTCCCAGCTGATTGACAACATTCATGACTCCTTGTAGTTAATGCCTCACTCCTTAGCTAGCTACCAAAATGGTAATATCCATGTTGATATTTCCTCATGATTTGTAAATAAGTTTATAATTGTAGGAAACTTGTATTTTTGAGGCACGTGCCTTGTATTCCTCTACCTTGATCCTCGCCTGCATTATTGTCTTGGTTTCTAATTTCAACAATTTGACCTATTATTCTATCTTAAATATCTGTGCATCCTTCTTATTCATATGCTCTAGTATATGCCACACATTTATCTCAATAGGATGAGAGAATTTGTGCCTACTAAGGTCATGGAAATAGGATCATTCCTTGTATCAAGAACTATGTGCTCTTAATGGTAATTTGTATAAGTAGAAAGTGTGGGATGACATGTGATTTCTTCGTGTGCTCCATAATCATGTTTAGCACATGATTGAACTTAAACTTATTCAAGTTGACCACCTTCTTCCTCTTAGCTAGTGTGATCCTCCTTTCAGTCATGGGTAGATAGCTTCTTATGATTTATGGAACTACCATTGATACTGGGTCAATCTCCATTGTAGCTGAATTTGGATGAGCTTTCAACTTTGGCTCTTCTTTTTTTAACTTGGAGGGTTTCTTTCATGGATCTAGCTTCTGCTTAATCCTACAAACTTTTATGCACTTCTTCTTTCCTTCTTCTTTATTCTTCAACTCTTCTAATTTCCTCTACTTTTATATCTTACTCGTCTTTCCTTATTTGTTCCCTTTCTCTCCTCATTTCTTCTTCCTCATGTTCATTTTGTTCAAGCTCTCGAGTTACTCTGGAAATATCCTATGCTATCTAAGATTCATCCTTTTATTGTCTTAACTTTTCCTCTAGATCCTTTTAAATTTCTTTTTGTTGGGTTTCTTGTTCTTGGGTTGACGCTTTTGTGCTTTCTTGAACCTTTTCCACTTTTTCTTGGACATGATATTAGCCTATTCTTGAAACAACTTATATGAAAATTAAATCATTCTTTTGTTTCTCTTCCTCTACCCAAGATCTTGGATCATACTTGTAGAATCTCAGGTCACCAAAAATAAAAGGTGTCAAAGCCTCATTGATGTCCTTCAATTCATATGCTCCTAGGTGGAAAGGTATGTGTAGCCAGGGCAACTTCTTGGTCCTTGAGAGAGCTTCACCTACTATTGTATAAACCTGATAAGCTATTTCTTGTAGTACTACCCTATTATTTGCAAATTTGGGTGAAATTTGGGGAAGTTTCACTGCTCCAAACACTTTGATATAAGTGTCATCTTGATCCACGAACCAATCAACAACGAAGGCCACTATCTGTTTGACTCTTTCTGACATACATGTGGCAACCTTATTGAATAAAGTCTCATACAAGGGAACCAAAAACTCTTGATAGATATGTGCATAAGCTAGTATATAATGATCCTTCCAGAGGATTCTATGGTAAATATGGACCAAATCCTCATGAATGGTACATCTCTATTTCATGGCTGGGAATGGAATCTTGGCACATATAATGTTCAAAAGGTAAGAGGCCATGAAAAAATGAAGTTGTTGGACTTCCTTAGGGTTATGAGCATGTTAAATAATATCTCTTATAGATCTTGATAAGATGTCTACCTACTTGAAAATTATGCCTTTAATTGCCACTGTGTACATGAGTGGAACCCAACCTTGTGGGATGGTATCAACATTGGGCCAACCATAAATCCCGCACAACATATCATCCACCAACTAAAAATAGCTCTTAGCATATTCATTGGATTCTCTTTGTTCAAACATGTTCTAAACATCTTTATATTCCATATGAGGAATATACATGTTTCAAACCTCAAGAGACTGCTTAGACACAAGGCTTGAAGCCATTACAAGAAATATTCACTATAAACTCAACATGTCACATGCAGGAATTAAACCTAGGTGGGAAATATAATGACATTTATCCCAACCACGAGAGCTAAACCCAATTGGCTCATTCCATCCATATATTTGACTCTTGTTATAATTTATCTTACTTCCAAAAACCACATCGAAGAGATCTATCACATTTTTAAGTCCGACAACACTTATTGTTGAGGATGTACCCAATAACAAAGTGTCACCAACAAACTACAAATGATTAATGCTTTTAACACATACTACCACTTCGATCCCCAGTAAATTAACATATCTTCTTTCTAATCCCCCCTACTCAAGGACTCTACCATAATAACACAAATGAGAGGGGATAAGGGGAATCCTTGGCATAACCCTCTACTTCCTTTGAAAGAAAATGTGGATCTTCCATTCACCAAAGGGGATATCCAAGGATTACAAATGCAAGCCAAAGTCCATCGAATGAAAGAGGAACATAAGCCAATTTTTACAAGAATATCAAGAAGAAAGGAATGGTGAAGCTTGTTAAAAGCATTATTCATGTCTATTTTCATGATCCTACCTTTGTCATTATTGGATTTTTGGAGTGCATCTGTAATGACTCCTCCCACATTTATCCACTTTTATAATCTCTCCAGGGTAAACTTGAGATGAGTGTCCCTTTGATATGACCTGACCTCCAAGTTCCAGTTATGGAAGTGGGGCCTACAAATCGGAAGCTTACTACCATCCCTCAGAGACTATAGATCACTCAAGAGCCCAACAACTACCCCAAGTGATCAATCCTTGAGCTAAAACTCCATTTCACAAGATTAACTCCCTACTTGCACCCATAACATATTTTCCATGCAGTTGGGAGGCTATAAGCGCACCCACAAGCCCATCTCCATGCGGTTATGACCCAAAATCCTCAGTTTTGTGCCAACGGTTGTGAGATCTATGCCACTTTTTCGGGCTAGCCTCCATACCACTGCTTAGAACTACTTATAACTTTCTAGAAACATAACTAAGATAATAACAATGATAAACAATCAATAATTGAGCAAGATATTGACCAAGACATGCCTAATGTATGATAGACATTTCATCAAACATATGGTAAACATAAAATCTACACGTCATGAATGCATATCTGATCATAAACTTTTGAAATTCATTTGAGAATCACCAAGAAGGCTCTATTTCCTCTCAAGCTAGCTGCAACAACACTTGTTAGCCCATGCATCCGTCAACCATCAAATAAATTATCAAATCATGAACACGAACCTTATTGAGCACTAATAATATATAATTCATTTAACTAACATATAACCATAATAGAAACCATGGAAAATCAACCCTAAGATCACCATAACAATAAGTACAAGTGCTCACAAATCACAATAGGAAAATAACTCATATTAGCATATGAAATTTCAAACCAATTATGCGACTTCCACGCAGCACCCAACCATAGATTGGGCTGAACCAAATCTCTCTTTCAACCAACCACCCACATGCCATATTCCAAGCATGAATGTGGGATCATAAGGGTCAAAATAAAATAGAACCAACCACAACTTCCAGAGGCTAGATCACCTTAACCCTCAACTATAGCGATCTCACCTAACTGGTCCAAAAATCACTAATACTAAACTAAATCAGTCTCTTCCCAAGATGTAAAGGGATCTAGGGATTCTATCTCAACCCAAAACCTCCAGGGACCCAAGTTGTTACATGGATCTGGAGAACTACCATCTCACCCCATAACCTCCAGGGATCCAAGTTGTTCCAAGGCTCCAGATATTCTATCTCAACCCACAAACATAGGGAACCTGAGAACCAATAAAAAATCCAAATGGGGAACCCACTACATCATGGATATCTAGGAAATTGAAAGGCAAGGTTGAAGCCACTATCAATCCAGGAAAATATCCATGGCAATGACATCATGTAACTAAGGAATAACGTGCATATACCATCCATCCAAAAACCAACAAAGAAATCACACATGCAACCTATTACCTGCAAAGTGTTGGGTGCGGAGCTTGATTATCTTCTGTATTCAAAGGTTTCAGCCAGATGTATACCTCAGGAATAT
>APFE031319374.1:22849-46910 GCA_000404065.3 Pinus taeda | reverse complement strand
AGATGTAAAATTTCCTTGTAAAAGTATAGTAATTTCTAGTTAATCTGGGCCGTTCATTAGACAGATGATCTGATGGTAGAAGTTATGTTTAATTTAGGGTTTTTTGCCATAGAAGGCAACCCCTCACTATATATGAGGGAATTGTATTGCGTTTATGTATATTTGTATTCTGAGTGAGGAAGAGAGAGGAGATTGAGAGCGAAGAGGGAGTTATAGTGGATCTGTTGTAGGTTGTATCTCTTCAGTTTGTTGGATAATATGAAAAGAAGGATTGGCTGTTTATCTGTGGACGTAGCCCAAACTAGGTGAACCACATATATCTCTGTCTCTCTTGTTTTATGCGTTTTCTATGTTTATATTTATGCAATATTTTATGTGTTCCATTGCTCTGTAATATTTAATTTTCTAACAACTGGTATCAAAGTCGAAAGTCTATTTGGCTAATAAACTCGTAGGAGAGAAGGGTTCCTGGTTCGAGTGGGAGCAATGGCGGAATATGGTAGGTTTAGGGTCGAAAAATTCAACAGCCAAAACTACCAGCTGTGGAAGATGCAGATGGAAGATTATCTGTATTAGAGAGAACTATACCTACCATTGAGCAGAAAGACAAAGAAGACGATGAGTATGACAGACACAGAATGGAATATTCTCAACAGAAAGGCACTTGGAACAATACGGTTATGCCTAGCAGCGTCGGTAGCGTTTAATATTTCAAAGGAAACGACAACAGAGGGTTTAATGTCGACATTGGCCAAACTATATGAAAAGCCCTCGGCCTCAAATAAGATATTTCTTATGAAGTGTTTATTTAGTATGAAGATGTCAGAAGGTGGATCTGTGGCTGATCATTTAAATGATTTTAATACAGTTACAAGTTAGTTAAGTTCTGTAGGGGTAAATTTTGATGATGAAGTTAGGGCTCTTTTATTTCTGTGCTCATTGCCAAAAAGCTGGAATGGTTTAGTTATGGCCATTAGTAACTCTGTCTCTAGATCTAGTACTTTAAAGTTTCATGATGTTGCCGGTGCAATCCTTAGCGAGGAAATGCGACGAAAAAGCTCCAGTGAGACATTAGGTAATGCTTTGATAGCAAAGACTAGGGGAAGAAAAATGGAAAGAGGAAAGAGCCCAAGATACCGCAGTAAGTCAAGAAAAGGAAGATCCAAGTCTAGATCGGGGATAGTGTGTTGGAAATGCGGGAAGAAAGGACACCTGAAAAAAGACTGCAAGTCTTGGAAGGGAAAAGAAGGAGACGCGCAACAAGAAACTAAGCATGAAGCGAATGTAACAGGTGATGTGTTGCAAGATGCTTTGACTCTTTCATTAGAAAATATTATTGAGCCTGGGTGGTAGATTCAGGGGTCACATTCCATGCCACACTTAATAGGAAACATTTTTATGATTATGTTCAAGGAGATTTTGGACAGGTTCGATTGGGTGATGATAAACTCTGTAAAATCATTGGAATGAGTATAGTTTTCATAAAATAGCCAAATGGAAATCAGTGGCTATTGAAGGAGGTAAGGCATGTTCCAGATCTGAAGAAAAATCTGATTTCAACAGGGCAGTTGGGAGGTGAAGGTTGCGTAACTGCTTTCACAGATAAAACCTGGAAGGTCACTAAAGGATCCCTGATAATAGCAACAGGAGGAAAGGTTGGTACATTGTATTTATGAAATGGTATTTCTAATTCTGTTAATTCTTTAACCTCTACAGGAGAAAATATGACATTGTGGCATCATAGGCTTGGGCACATGAGTGAGAAGGGGATGAAGATTCTTCACTCAAGGAATTTGTTGCCGGGTTTGAAGAATGTTGATTTGGACTTCTGTGAGAATTGCATTATGGAAAATAGAAGAGAGTCAAATTCCTTAGAGTTGGGAAAGAAAAGAAGAGCGAAAAATTAGAGCTTGTGCATACAGATGTATGGGGACCTGCTCAGGTATCATCTCTTGGTGGCTGTCATTATTATGTTACTTTTATTGATGATGCAACCAGAAAAACCTAGATTTTTTGTATTCAAAATAAATCTGATGCGTTTGATACTTTCAAGAAAGGGAATTTTTTGGTTGAAAATAAGACATGAAAAAGGTTGAAGTGTCTCAGATCAGAAAATGGAGCTAAATATTGCAGCAAAGAGTTTGATAGGTACTATTTAGAGAATGGAATTCGTAGAGAGAAGGCAGTTCCCGGAACACCACAAGAAAATGGTGTGTCAGAAAGGATGAATAGGACAATCATGGAGCATGCAAGGTGCTTGAGATTGCATGCAAGATTGCCTTTACAATTTTGGGCAGATGCTGTAGATACTGCTGTTTATCTAATAAACGGAGGGCCTTCAAGTTCCTTGGATGGTGGTATTCTAGAGGAAGCATATACATGTAAAAGGCAAACTACTCCTTTTTAAATCCTTTTGGTTGTGAGGCCTTTGTCCATACTAATAAAGAAAATAGAACAAAGCTTGAGTCAAAATCAAAGAAATGTACCTTTATTGGATATGGTGTTAATGATTTTGGTTATCGCTTTTATGATTATGAAAAACGCAAAATCATTAGGAGCAAAGATGTTATATTCAATGAAAAAGTTTTGTATAAGGATCAACTATAGGAAAAGAAACAGGAAAAAGAAAACAAAGAATACACAGTGCTTGACGATGTCACAAGAAAAGTGATGGTGCTTGACAATCATAATGATCAACAGCCAGAACAACAACAACAAGCACTTCAAACACCTGAAAGTGGTGTTAGAAGATCTACAAGGATAAGTAGACCCCCTGAACGATACTCTCCTTCATTATATTATGTATTGTTGACTGATTCTGGTGAACTATAATGTTATGAAGAAGCAGTGCATTTAGAAACCAGGAAGAAGTGGGAGCAAGCCATGAAAGAAGAGATGGACTCCTTAGCACATAACCAGACTTGGGACTTAGTCAGGTTGCCTGCAGGTAAAACAACATTGCAAAATAAATGGGTTTACAAGTTGAAGGAAAGGATGGAGGTAGGAAAGGTATAAGCTTGGACTTGTGGTGAAAGGGTTTGCACAGGAAAAGGGTATAGAATTTTGATGAAATTTTTCTCCTGTTGTTCAATTGATTCCATCAGAACATTTTAAGTCTAGTAGTAGTTGAGATTTGCATCTTAAGCAGTTGATGTAAAGACACCTTTCTCATGGGATTTGGAGGAGAGATATATATGCCCCAGCCACAAGGATATGAGGTAAAATGGAAGGAGAAACTAGTGTGCAGGTTGAAGAAGAGCTTGTATGGCTTAAAACAGGCTCCAAGGCAGTGGTATGTAAAATTTGACAGTTTTATGTCTGAACAAGTTTATACTAGATGTCACTCTGATCATTGTGTTTATCTCAAAAGGCAAAATGATGGCAGCCATATTATATTTTTATTGTATGTAAATGACATGCTTGTTGCAGGTTCTAACATGAAGGAAATAAATGTGCTCAAAAGAAAATTGGAAAAGTCATTTGCAACGAAGGATTTGGGTGCTGCAAAACAAATCCTTGGTATGAGAATAACTAGAGATAGGAAGAATCACAAATTAACATTGTCTCAAATTGAATACATAGAAAAGGTGTTGAAAAGGTTTAATATGCATAATGCAAAACTAGTTAGTATACCTTTGCCTAGACATTTCAAATTAAGTAAGGAGATGTGCCCAAAGACCCAAGAAGACATGGATTATATGTCTAAAGTTGCATATGCATCAGCAGTTGGAAGCTTAATGTATGCAATGGTTTGCACAAGGCCTGATATTTCACATGCAGTGGGAGTTGTAAGCAGGTACATGAACAATCTAGGAAAAGAACACTGGATGGCAGTGAAGTTGATTCTCAAGTATTTGAGAGGTACCACAAATCAAGCATTATGCTTTGGTGGTTCAAACATCGCTCTAGATGGATATGTTGATGCAGATATGGCAGGTGACAGAGATAACAGGAGGAGCACTACAGGATATGTGTTTACTGTAGGTGGAACAACTGTCAGTTGGGTCTCAAAACTGCAAAGTGTTGTTTCACTCTCAACAACAGAAGCAAAGTATGTTGTTGCTATAGAGGGTAGTAAAGAAATGATTTGGTTACAAAGGTTTATGAATGAATTGGGTAAAAATTAGGAGTTGGGAAGGTTATACAATGACAACCAAAGTTCCATACATCTTGCGAAGAACTTTGCGTTTCATTCCAAGACTAAGCATATACAACTCAAGTACCATTTCATACGGTCAACATTGGAAGATGGACAGTTGAAGCTCGAAAAGATACACACTAGCCAGAATCATACATATATGTTAACAAAAGTTGTAACCAGGGAGAAACTAAGAATCTGCTCAGTTTCAATTGGTCTTCAAGTATGATGAAAAAGATGAGAAACAACTAGGTCTAAAGAAGAGTCATTGTCTAGCAAATGAAGCAGCGGTGGAGTTGCTATAACTAGTCTCCAAGTGGGAGATTGTTGGGTGTGGAGCCTGATTATCTTCTGTATTCAAAGGTTTTAGCTGGATGTATATCCTAAGAAGATTGTACACCCCTCCACGCGAGGGGGGGGGGGTGCGGGGGGACTTGCACCCCCTACGGGAGTTTAGGGGGGCTAATCCCCCCTGGCTGGGGAGTCTGAGGGCCATGCTCCCGAAGCTAAAAACATATGTAAATTTGCATTGTAAAAGTATAGTAATTTCTAGTCAATCTGGGTTGTTCATTAGGCGGATGATCTGACAGTAGAAGTTATGTTTAATTTAGGGTCTTTTTGCCTTAGAAGGCAACCCCTCACTATATATGAGGGAATTGTATTGCATCTATGTATATCTGTATTTTGAGTGAGGAAGAGAGAGGTGATTGAGAGAAAAGAGGGAGTTACAGTGGATCTATTGTAGGTTGTATCTCTTCAGTTTGTTGGATAATATAAAAAGAAGGACTGGCTGTTTCTCCGTGGACGTAGCCCAATCTGGGTGAACCACCTATATCTGTGTCTCTCTTGTTTTATGCATTTTCAGTGTTTATATTTCTGCAATATTTTATGTATTCCATTTCTTTGTAATATATAATTTTCTAACACAAAGTATCCTTGCTGTAGCTACTGATCCAACCTTCTCTTCTGTCACCCACCAATTCTTTGCTTGTCCTTTGCTTGCTTTCTCCAAGTCTAAATGAATGCTAGAATGCTCCAAGCATGCTCTAAGTGTGCAACAGTGTATGACAGAACGAAAAAGAGCTCAACCCAAAATTTTCCAAAATCCAACAATTGTTTCTTTGATGCCTTTTTATCATTGATGTCTCATTTTCTTTATTTTCCTTCATTTTTACTCTAATTTCCCTTAGATGCATATTTGTGTCTCTTCACCTTCCTGTTCTCCTATTTTCCTTTATTTTCATAATTAAATGCCAATTATTACCTCTTTGCCTTTGTCAATTTCCATAGTCATTAATAAACCACAAGTGATGCCCACTATAATGTTTTCCCAACATTATCCCATGACCTTCTTCTTATTTTATTTACATAAAAGATCAACCAGAGGCTATTACAACATCACTTCATACACCAAAATTATGTTACCATTATTTTCCTTTTCTATATAAAACCATCTTGATTTTCAGATATTAGATGGGGTAAAATGAGTTTCAACTTGTTAGCTATGACCTTTGACAACACTTTATACAAGTTGTTGTCATTGAGGTCAAATTGAATGTTGAGGAGGGGTTAACTTCTTTGGATATGAGAACTAAGAAAGAAGAATAAATGTTTCCTTCAATATGGCACAACTTCTAGACATATTCCCAACAATATTTGAAGAAATATATTGTGAAGTTGTCTAGTATGAAAGCTTTGTTTAAGAATAGGACCCAAATTGCTCTTCGAGTTTCCTCCTAAAATATCTCCCTCATAAGAGTTTTTGTCAGGAAAACAATCAATAGGATATTTTCTAACATTGCTTTTGTGTGTTCTAGATCAAAACCTTTGGTTTCAATGTACAATGCTTCAAAGCTTGAGCTAGAAACCTATTTGATTTCTTCAATTTGACTAAAAGTCTTGCCATCTTCCAAGGGTGATCTCTTTAATAGAATTTCATAGTGTGAGAGCTTTATATTTCCAATGGAATAGTTTTGTGTGTATTTCTATCTCTCAATTTCAATCGTAGACTTCAATACATAAGCCTCCACCATTTTCTTCCTCTTCCCTTAACACTTTTTGATATTTTTGGAAGACTATAATTTCTTCCTATAGAATTTTTTTGGATATCTCTTTAGTCTCTAATATGTTGTGTATATTGGTTACCTAAGATCTAACGTTTCATTATTATCAAAGAATCACCGAAATCTATTTTTTCTTTATATATGATTGGGGCATACCCATTGAAAATATTTAAAATATAAATGTTGTATTTGGCTACTATTAAAAGGCTACTCCATACTATCTAAGGGCCTCTAAAGGAGCCCCTCGAGCTTACAACTTGTCCTTTAATTAATTTCCATCATTGCTACATATTTTTATAGCTTCTTCAACTTCAAGTCTAGTCACCTAGGTTAGGAGGATAGAGGGTTTTCTCCTTCTTACTATATCCCTTATTGATTCTACCTTAAAGCTACTACCCATCCCCCAACTATTTAAGGAGATGATGATCATTACTTGCGTCATGATTATGGAAACCCACCACTAGGTGGGTTCTCTAATCTTGGTTTCTTGACATTTTTAAAGCTCACACCCGTGGATCACTCTATGGTGGTTTGGGTGCCCAATGATTCTCCTTGTCCTATATTTGCTAGTTCCCTTATTTAGTTGGCTTTCTACCTACCTTCTTATGGGTTTTTCCTTATGTTTCTTCCTCCATTTTTTCTTCTTCTACTATTGCTTGTTGATATTTTTAACAGGGAGTAATTCTAGAGGAAATATCTATTTGTTTAGGCTTTGATCTATTTCTTCTTGATGATTAGAAACATTTGCTTTTGCACCTGGTGAGGGTTGGATTTTCTTCCAAAACAGGTTCAATTGAAATAGGCCTTTGGTCCCCTTGTCAAGTCTATTGGAATTTCTATTTGAGGAAAATCCAAATAGAAAGTATCGTACTTATTAGATCTAATGTTTAGACCTCCATGCTTAGGCCAGTGACACAATTTGTTGGGCATTACTTGAGAGTACAACTTTCTTGGTTTAATCACCTTGAGTTACGTACTAGATTGGTTAGGTTTTGGAATTTTAGTTGCATTTTTCCTTTTGAAGTTGATTTAGTTGTTACAAGAGGTCTCGTTGGCTTGGCATTAATTTTTTTTCTTCCAAACATGTTGTCATTTCTCCTTTTCTGGGGCTAGTTGGTCCTAATTTTGCTTCTTCTGGTCCTTCACAGAATGATCATAATCATGGCAATAATTACACTTGAACTGTAATTGCTCATAAGAAACTAGTGGAATATGTTTCCAATTATCCAAAGGTAATTGGATTTCTTTAAGGAGCTCTCTCTCCAAGTTGACTTCCACAAAAAGGAGAGAACATGTAAACATGTCATCCTTTGGGCCTGTCTTATCTATATACCTACCCGACATGTTTTTTATGCATCCCATTATGTACTCTTTCTAGTAACGCAATAGGAGATACAACAAATGAACCCATATTGGTATGGATGATGGGAAATTGCGTTCAAGGTTGAAGTCATGATTCCACTTTTTGTATTACATGCCCTTCACAAAAAAAGGTCCATTATGGAATATGAGATTTTTTTATATTCCTTAGATTCAAACAGGAAGACATAAAACCCTCTTCCACATAAGTAATGGGTTGACTATCCATTGATAATCACCAACCAATTCTTTTGTATCTAATTATTACTTTAGGATTCTACCATAAACCAATAAACTAGCCAATCAACCCTCGATCTACAACGATGAGTGCCATATGCCGCGAGTTTGTAGAAACATGATTTCTAGGATTTACTTTAGTTTTTTCACAAATCTACAGAGTTGGGTCCTATTCGATTGCTTCATAGATGAGATGAGGGCTTGAAAGGTCATCTGTAACGAATAAAATATATAAATAATACAAATATAATGTAAAAGATAATAATCATAAATAATAGTTAAGTTAAGCTAATAATTAGGGTGAAGAGGCATGTCTAATAGGACATGACTGTTCATGAAGAGACACTTGCGTGATATATAAGCAAGCTTCTTGTTCTCATTGTAAATCATTATCATTCTTATTCTTATTCATATATTTAATATAATATTTATATCCTTAATGGATATCTTGATATTCCAAGTCTTTTGGAGTAATTAATTTATAGAAGGAACTTTGTTCGCTTCATTTGGTATGAGAGCCATGTTTGGCTGATCACCAGGCCTTTGGCTATCAACCTATCATCAACCTTGTTGTTGTCAAAATTGAAGCGTTTCGCTATATATTGGGAGATTCTCCCTTTTTTAGGTATTTGGCCATTTGCTACTAATTAAAAAATAATAATAATAAGGAATAAAGAAGAAGGGTATATAAAAAAGAAAAGAGGAAAGGAAATAATATATTTTGAACAAACAAAAAAAAGTGAATATATATATATAAAGATTTTACATTATTGATAAAAAGTGCATCATAAAGATAAGCGGGAATCTTTTCAAGTATATTTAAGACTTTTTACGTGGAGAAGCGTGTGGTTTTAGAAACTAGTGGTAAGTTTTACATTTTACGTGGAGAACATTAACCGAAGTTTTGAAAACAACCCATGGTAATTGCCCATGGTATTTTAAAAAGTGAAAAAAAAAACGAAAGGAATACGTTTTACTTTTTACGTGGAGAACATTTTAATGGAGGTTTTAAAAACAACCCATCGTATTTTAAAATTTAAAGAAAAAAGAAGGATACAAAAGCTTTTACGTGAAAGGTAAATATTACCTTTACAGGAGGTTTTAAAAACAACCCATGGTAATAGCCCATGGTATTTTAAAAGTGAAAGATATTTTGATAACATTGGAGAAAAAAGGTATGAGCTAAATAACTTTAATCGTTCAAATCTAAAGATTGTGACCGTACCAAGAGTCACATCTCATCCAAATTTTCCGAGAAAAAAATATTATTATAATTATAAAAAAGGATACTATATAAGCCTTATATAGTTACATATAAAAGGAAAGTGGGTATTCAAAAAGTATATATAGATTTATATAATTATAATTTATAATATATATAAATTATAATTATATATAAAAATTATTATTATATAAATTTTTTTATTAAAGAGCGACAAAAAGAAGAAGAAGAAGAGGAGAATATTTGAAAAATATATATAGGAGAAATAAGTGATATTTTATAATAAAAATAGCTCCAGTTGACATATTGTTTACGTAAAAACATAAAGGAAAAAATGAAGACTAGTAATGAAAGGTTTCCTGAAACCCGTAGTACATGTGTTCGCACACTATTTAACATCAAATGATCACTCACAGGAAGAGACATCATAATCTCTATCAGTCCTACTGAATGAAGTAATTATGTTAGTCCTAAATGTGCTAATCAATTGGTGATTCCTGAATCAAATATAGTTGAAACAAATTTTTTTGGCAAACAATACGATATAAGCAATTTACACCTAAATATTGGAGATTATACTTTTACCTCACAATTCACCACGCAAACCCTCTCTTTTAACAATAGTGACATTGTTTTGGGATCACCATGGATGAAAACTCTAGGTTCCTTTATTATAAATACTAAGAAAAAGTTTTTAACATTTTCTTACAAGAAGAAGAAAATAACGCTCCAAGATGTTACACTGAAACCTAATTCATAACGCCAGAAGATATATCAGATATTTCAAAAGTAATTTCTCATGAAGGTAAACAAGTATTACAAAATATGCAAAATGAAATTGACAAAATCACTATTGACAAAAATGAAGAAGTTTCTCGACTTAAAAACCATAGTGAAAAATTGCTGACGCAAATTAAGATACTTAAGAAGGATAAGAAGTCATTAGAATACCAGGGACAACAACTTATCAAGAAGGAAGCATCAAATGTAGGAATTCAAGTTGATGACAAAACAACAAATATCGATTCAGTGAATGTCACAACTCAGGAAGAAGATAAGGAAGTTGAAGAAAAGATGCGCGTGGATGTTGCAATTCAAACGATGAACATCCCCAGTGAATGTTTCATAGCAAACTCAACAACATCTTCGCCAAAAGAAAATATAAAAACTGACGCATGCCCAGTAAGGAAAAATCAAACAAAAAAGGTTCCATATCGGCATCCGAATCATGAGAACAGACGAATCAACCATGCTATGTATTTGAACAAGTCAGAACCGAAACAACAAACTGATGTTCCGAATAATAGTGATGTAACCTCAATCCAGTCTTATGCTAACAAGTCGTTACAAAATTCCAGTGATCATAATGCTATACAGAAGATTAATCTGGGATGGTCTGATCCCTTCTCAGTGCGACAATTTTGTTTGTCACTAAAAATATCATATCAACTTGTATCGACGAGGATGACTATTCCAAAACAGAAAGACTTTCGAAGCCGAAAAAGAGATCAAGCCTTTTTTCATCAACAAGCTTTCAGGACAAAGCTTTTTGAGGAAGGAGGCAATGTAACGAATAAAAATATATAATAATATATATATAATGTAAAAGATAATAATCATAAATTAATAGTTAAGTTAAGCTAATAATTAGGGTGAAGAGGCATGTCTAATAGGACATGGACTCTTCATGAAGAGACACTTGCATGATATATTAAGCAAGCTTCTTGTTCTCATTGTAAATCATTATCATTCTTATTCTTATTCATATATTTAATATAATATTTATATCCTTAATGGATATCTTGATATTCCAAGTCTTTTGGAGTAATTAATTTATAGAAGGAACTTTGTTCGCTTCATCATCACTTCAAATTCTAGAGTATGGTAGCCCCCTTTAGAGGAATCCATGTTCAAGCCAAATATTATCCAATCAAGGGCTTATTGAGCGAGGGTTTACAAGGGATGTGTACACACTCTACAATAAACAAGTTTTTCACCAAAAATATAATATGCCCATAAGTGTCAATATTAATGTAGCCTCAAAATAAAAACCATTAAATTAGCACCTTGCATGTTTAGAACATTTTCCCCAATCCTTATTAATGATTTTTATCAAACTAGTATGCAACTATAAGTCCATTTTATAACTCAAATTTCCTATACATAAAACCCTAGGATATCACTCTAGAGAACTCCCACCTAACACTTCTAACCATGGAAAAGTAGCCACTAAACCAGAAAATAAAATTTAAACCTTCAAGAGGCAAATCACCATAATCTTGTGCAAGACCATAATTTATTAAATGCATCCATGCTACAAAAATAAATAAAATGCAATGGAATATACAAGCATGGGATAACAAGAATTCATAGCAATCAAATGCCCATGGCGAAATTTGAAGATAATCACACAATACGCAAAATATTAAGAAACAAAACATATTAACATAAATGAGGTGTTGGGTGATTTAATTGTAAGTTAAATACCTGTCATTTAAATTATCAACCTGGGGTTCGTAGAACTGACGAGGTATACCTATACTATATGTACTAGGTGGTTATCTTCCAAATTAGATTAATTTAATGCAATTAAAACTAATTACAAAACATAATAAATTAATCCAATCCAAACCAAATCAAACCAAACATAAAGAAATTGAAATCACACTTTCATGAGGGAAATCACACCATGCTTGCATAAATGAAAGTCACACTTGCATAAAGGAAATCACACCACATTTGCAGAATTGAAAATTATACTACACTTGAATAATTGAAATCACATTTGCGGAAATGAAATCATACTCACACTTGCATAATTGAAAGCACACTTGCTGAAAGGAAATCACACTCACACTTGCATAATTGAAAGGACACTTGCTGAAAGGAAATGAAATGGAAAAACTATACTATGTTACCAATATATACAAAGATATGAAAATTGTGGTTGATGGGGGGCCTCCAAGCCTCAGTATGCACACCGAACAACTATCACATCTTGGAGATCAAAACAACAACTTATATTTCATAAAGATGGAGAAAAGATTCAAAAAGATTACAAGATGGATGAATACATAGATAGGATATACATTAGATACATGGGATCCTTTGAAGGATGAACCCCTATTTATACAAAAACTAGGGATAACTGATCAATAAATACATATCCCTCAAATCTCTCCTAAATCCACATTTGTCTCAACCAATCTCCTAAAAATACAAGATACAAATCCTCTCCAAATTCTCTCATAGTTTTGATAAGGACACATATCAAAACCTCCATGATTCTTATCCTTTGAGTGTGCTTAGCTTAATGATCCATATCTTCCTCAAATATTCTACAAATCCTCATGAGTTGGTATTTGAAATTTGAATTTGTATTTAGGAGGCCAAGTAGGACCCTTCTAGAATCTTCAAGTAGGCCTACCATATCATAAAACTCATAACACTTATATATATGTGTGTGTGTGTGTGTGTGAAAATATGTTAAATTCCTAATAATTAATCAAAAATTCACTTAAAATATTTAAAATCAATGACTTGGAAAATAATAATAATAAACCCATATGATAATGAAAATGGTTACTAAATGTAGGGTCATGGACTTACACAGTTACAGAATGAGGGTAAAATGGTGGAAATGAAGGTGAAAGTGGATGAAATTTTTGAAACCCAACATGAGGCATGACACAATAATTGTTAAATCGATACAAGAATTGTTCTATGCCACAACTATCACTTCAACAATTCCTAATAACACCCAATTTACAATTTCCACTTCTTCAATTAACCAATTACAATAAAGAAATAGTAGATAGAACAACTATACAATATGCACAATGAAAGACAGCCAAGAGACAAGAGGCATATTGTTTGGTCAATGACTAGGGAAAAATCCCAAAAGGGGGAAAACCATTTGCAATTATTCTTTTATTAGATTGTCTTCAAATATTTAGCAGAGAGAGTACATCATCCAAGAGTTAAAGTCAAACTTTGACTAGCCAATATCCAAAACCAAAATCCAATATCCAACCAATTCAATAAGTCAAGTAATTATCCAATTTGGAGACAAGAGAGAGAGAGAGAGTTAGCAAAATTCAACTTTGGTGCAATTGCAAATATGTCGAAGTCAACATTAGTCACCAACAACAATGTGTGTCCCAACCAGTTAACAATCAATGGTCAAAACATCCTTTCAAGGAATCGGTCAAAAACATTCAAATTGGAGCTCAATTGCTGGTCAAAGTCATACCAAAACAATAATCAAAAACCTAGTCAAACTCAATCAAAAGAGAGAGAATCTCAATGGTCAAAGATTGTGATTTACCTCTGCATCAACTCAAGTCAAAGTTTCAAGATTACCTCGTTTTATTCCAACAAACTTGGCTTGCCAAAACACAAATATGCCTAAGAGATCAACCTCCAAAACAACTCTAAAACAAGTGGTTAACACTAGTCAAAGTGCTGTAAAACTCAAATTTTTGGTCACCTGAAACTCATCCTTATTTATAGCCCAGACATGTGAAGAGATCTTGCCATTTTGTATGAACCAATGAGAAGAAGAGAGAGAATGTGTGTGTCAAAATGAGATTGAGGTGACCTTGATTTATAGGCATTGGAGGAGGGCTAGTTAGCCTCTCTAGGCCAAGTTGATCAAATAACACTTTATGGGATTCACTTGAAAAGTACACTTTTCCTTATCCAAATCAAGTGCTTCAAAGGTCAACTATGGTCCTCTCAAAAAAAGGAATTTATTCCAATGGTTGGAATTTTGTCACTGAGATACCAAAGTAACACTCCCTCTCAGCTAGGGCCAAATTCCAATTGTATCATGTGATCATCACAATTATCTTGACGTCATGTCATGTGCATCCCTGCTCATCTCCACTTGTATATGCTTATATCATGTAGAACACTCTCAAATATAATGAAGAAGAATCACTGCATGGGAGCTCCATCTACCACCCTGAATCCATCATCATTAGGGAGACTTTGCTACCACTCGGTATCATCACCATTGGGGAGCCATAACTACCACCCGTAACTAAAGACAATGGGAAATATCAAGCCTACCCCAATGCATAGGAGTCACACTCTATCTTAAATTCCTTGAAATTAGGTGAGATCAACTTACCAGAGGTAAGGATCACATTCTACCCTATTTTCCCTGATCATCCATCTTAACCCTAGAGAGTCAGGTGGTAGAACACTTGCATCCACCAACTTGGGTGAGATCCACCTACTGTAAGGGGTAGGGATCACACTTTATCCCAAGTCCCTCATCCCATTGGCCAGATGGGGAGGTTATCCCACAAAGTGAGCAAGATTCTAACTGGGACATACTTTGAATAGGAGAGATCCCAAGTCTCTACACCCTATCGATTAGAGGTCTCTCATTCCGAAGACCTCATCAACTCCATTCCTTACCCTAGGATATCAACCAAGTGGGAAAGAGTGCTACTTAGTGTTATTGATCAGTTAGGACCCTTATCCGAAAGGGTCATCTCAACCAATCCAAGTTGCTCTCTAAATACTAAGAACTTCCCTTTCGGCAAAGCCTTGGTGAGGATATTAGCTATCTTCCCATCTGTCAAAGAGTGAAGGAGTCTCATGACTCCTCTCTACACCATGTCTCAAATGTAATGATATTTCATCTCAATATGCTTGGACTTGTCATGGAACAAAAGATTCTTTGGCAAATGAGTCCCACTCTTATTGTTGTAATAGAAAATTGTCTTGTCTAGGACCTGCTCAAATAAATCTCCAAATAGCTTCCTAACAAAACTACTTCACAACTCGCCAATTTGGCTGCAATATACTCGGCCTTAGTTGTGCTAAGGGCTACATATTTTTGCTTCCTACTCATCCAAGGTATCATGGCATATCCTAGACTAAAACAACATCCATAAGTACTCTTCCCGTTGATAACACTACCAACCCAATCTGCATGTGTATATCCATGTAGTCTAACATCTCCAGTGGAATATCTCAGTCCAAGGGTAATAGTCCCATGTAGATATATTAATACATGCTTGGCAGTGACCCAATGTACATGGCGAGGCTTGGTCATATACTAACTCAAAGTGTTAACTACGAAGCATATTGTTACACAGTAATTTATCACCGCTTTCACTCTCGGTCTTCTCGCTGTGTCATGTGTCCAAGTCAAACATGCTTATGACAGACAAATGCTCTCCTATG
Organism: Pinus taeda; assembly: GCA_000404065.3. NCBI lineage: Eukaryota > Viridiplantae > Streptophyta > Pinopsida > Pinales > Pinaceae > Pinus > Pinus taeda. Next base: position 31,690 of record APFE031319374.1, on the reverse strand, counting down.
CTGCTAATTGACCCACTTTTCCAAAGTTTACTGCCTCATCACAACTTTTGGCTAAATAAACGCGCTGAAATGCGCTGTTGAATTGTCCAGGCGCACTGCCAGCGCGGGAGTACATTTGTTTCCCGCGATGGCCTGATTTTATGCACCAGCGCGGGGTCTATGTGTTTCCTTCAGTGATGATCTGACTCGTTACACTGTTCACTTGCGATGTCAGTGCTGAATCTCAGTTCTGTGCCCGCGATGATCCAAATTGGGCGAATTGTTCCAACATTCGGCCTTCCAGATGACTCCAGACCTGGTTGTTGGCCTTGTTTATGTCGCCCTTCTTTCCTTGGTGTGGCAGTTCCGTCAATTGTGCTACCTTCCTTGGTGATAAGCTCTCCTTTCCCCCATTCATGGAGACTCCTTCTCCTATTTAAACTCTCACCATTGATATGCGTTGCTAGTTTTTGATAGTTGGCTAGTTGAGTAGTGCTGTTAGTGTTTGTGAGTTTGCTAGATAGCTGGTGTGAGAGTGATAAGTGTGGGATTGTTAATAGCTTGTGGAAGGTTGTGAAGTGCCCTTGATCTTGTGTAAAACTTATGAATGAGAGATCTCTTGTATGTTGGGAGATCCATCTTCAAAGAGTGAATGCTTGAAGAACATGCTGGCTGGACTCTTTCTGAGAAGGCTTGTGACGTCAAGACTTTGGTTGTAAGCTGACTCTTATTTCATTATTAATGCAATCAATGATGTTTTCCTATGTCTTGTATGTAATGTACTTGATAGCTCATGGCTTCTTGACTTTGTGAGTAAATAGTTCATTGTTATATCCAGTAACGTGCTTTGTTTTATTTCCTTTGCTTTGTTTCAGGTTGATCACTTGTTGAGGAGAAGGAAGTGGAAGCTGGAGCAGCGCAACGGAACTCCATCGACCACCGGTTGAGGTAGGCCTCCAACTTGAACTATTTAAGGAAAGCAATTGTTGATCTGTCCTTGTTTGTGACTAGACCCACTCTAGGGCTAGAGGGGTTGCCTCTGTCCGCAGAGGGAACACTTTCCTGCATCACACATATGTCAGGGAAAGTGTTCATGAGGAACATCAGAGCACCAACCAATTGTGTATACTCTGAAGGGTTTACTAGGTCCAGTCTAGTAGCCTGTCCACATAGCTTATTTAAATCCATCTCCATAGGTGTAGGAAAGGACTTGCATTCAACCATGCTAAATATTTCTAGCAGTTTCACAACATATTTTCCTTGTGAAAGGAAAATATCACCCAGCCTTTGCCATACCTCTAGTCCCAAGAAGTAGTGCATCAAACCAAGATCTTTCATCTCGAATTCAGAAGCAAACTCCCTCTTACATTCAAGAACGAGAGGGTCTGAACATGCCAAGAAAAAGTCATCAACATATAAGACCAAAATGAGAGGCATACCTTGGACCACTTTGAAACACAAGTTTGTATTGACATCGCTCCTTGTGAATCCCAACTTCAACAAGTAATTGTCAATGCGGGCATACCAGACATGGGGGGTTTGCTTCAATCCATAGAGAGATTTCTTCAATCGGCACACATGGGTCTTTCTATCATGAAATTTAAATCCTAGAGGTTGTTCAACATATACTTATTCTTGAAGCAGACCATGCAAGAAAGTAGTCTTTACATCCATCTGGTGAAGAGTCCATCCCTGACTTGCAACAAGGGAAACTATCAAACAAATGGTTGTTTATCAGATCATAGGAGCATATATATCATCATAATATTCTCTCTCTTTCTGGGAGAACCCTCAGGCTACGAACCTTGCCTTGTATCTTTTGATGCTTCCATCAACCCCATGCTTGATCTTGTATAGCAGTTTTGAAGTCACCACTATTTTTCCCTTTGGTCTTGGCACAACATCCCATACGTCATTCTTCATAATGGATTCATATTCTTTGCCCATAACATCCTTCCCAACTTGTTCTTTCATGGCTTCTTCAAAGGTGTGAGGCTTAACATGAATCATATTTCTCATAGCTACAACATATCCTTAGTATCTGCATGGCTTCTTATTCTCTCTAAATGTTCCACGGGCAACAACATGTCCCTTGGAATCTTCTTGTGTGCCATGAATCCATAGTGGCTTCTTCTTAGTAGGAGGATCACATGGAGGAGGATACAAGGGGTCCATAGGCTCCATGGGATCATCAACAATATCCTTCTCGTATTTAGGCATGGAAGGATATTCTAGAATATCCATATTATCACTCATATTTTCATGAGGAGGAGGTAGAGGAAGGCCCCTTGCTTTTCCAAGGGAAACATCTTCATCAAATGTTACATCCCTACTAATTTCAACCTTCCTTTGACCAGGAATATATATTCTAAATGCTTTGGAATATTCACAATATCCAACAAATGTACCTTTTCTTCCAGAGGCTTCCAACTTGTTTCTTTTGTCTTTTGGCACATGGAAATATACGGGGCAACCAAATATCTGGAGATGACCAACATCGGGCTTGAAATCTATGAATACTTCCTTGAGAGTCTTGTTTTCCTATGCTTGATGAGGAACCCTATTTTAAACATATACTATTGTATTTCTTGCTTCTCCCCAAAGGAACTTCGACAAAGTTTTATCATGGAGCATGGCTCGGGAAACTTCCATAATAAACCTGTTCTTTGTCTCAGCTACTCCATTTTGTTCGGGATTATAGGGAACAATAGTCTCCTTCTTGATTCCTTCCTTCTTGTAAAAATATATGAACTTGCTTGAAATGTATTCCCCATTGTTATCAAACATGGAGATCTTAATTTTCTTCCCTGTTTGATTTTCAACCTTTGAAGTCTTTGAAAATTTTTAAGGCCTCATTATTATGCTTCAACTAATATATCCATGTATTCCTTGAGAAATCATCAATGAAGGTTATGTAGTAGAGATGGCCACCAAGTGAATGTATGAGAATTTGACCACATATGTCGAAATGAATGAGTTGGATGATGTTGTTCATCTTGTTCTTGCTATAGGGGAATGGTCCCCTTGTCTTCTTTCCACTAGCACGCCCTAAACATACTCCATCATGTTGAGCTTGAACATCAAGAATCCTAGAGACCAACTTGTTCAATTTTGGAAGTGCTTTAGAGTAGAGATGGGTCAATCTTTGGTGCCACAAATCGCTTTAATGATTTGTATCATAGACCATTGCTAGAAGAGCTCATCTAATGACTCTATAGAGTCCTTCAAATCTAGATCCCAATGTGAAATCATCTCTCATAGAAGATCCAATAGGTTAGGTAAGTACTTTTCCTTTGATGAAGGCAACCCTCATTCCTTTATCTTCCAAAGCAAATATAGATACCAAATTCTTCTTTGATCCCATTATATTGATTCGAATTTAAACAGGAACGCAAAAAATTACAGATATAACCATAAATACAAAGATGTAGTAGAAATAACACTTCATTTCATTAATATCAAATACTAAAATATGCTTACAAACAAAATGGAAATAAGACTAGCTCGGGCAAAGGTAGCTTATCTTTGAGAAGAGATGTGGCGGTTACATACCTTTGAACTGTGTTACAATGAGGCTTGAGGGACTATTTATTATTAAAAAGTAATGGAAAACCCAAAACATACAAAAACCTAACCCTAGGAGATGAAACACCAAACTATGGGCCTCGTTAGGGTAAATTGGTACATCAACTTCCCGGGGTCGTAACTTTGGCATACGATCTCTGTTTGATGTGTATGATACCTCATTAGAGATCTATCCAAGGAAAAAAACTGCCAAGAAAAGATACTAAGTTGAAATTTAAACTTGCATTCACCAACTACGATTTTTCCAAAAAACATTGTTTAGGGCCTCAAAACGGCTCCAGAAGTTCAGGACCCAAAAAACTGCCAAAAATAGTAAATTATGCTACAATTAAGGAAATTGAAAGAAACAATGGTGGGGGTCCAAGTGGAATACGTGGGTAGCCGCCATTTCCACTTGGATCATTCCTCCCCCCTTAGGAAGCAAAGGTCCCCATTGCGTTGAGTTCATCCATGAGATGAGGAAACTTCTGTTGAACTTGGTCCCTGATGAGCCACTTGCCCTTATGAAGGAGTTGGCCTGCTCTGACAACTCGATATAGTTGGATTCTTCTTTGTCAGGTGTTCTTGATCTGTGTGTCCATGATTCGATCAGTTGTGGCTTGTTCCATGTAGTCTGGATTTAACTCTGTAGGTGTGAGCTATTCTGCAATGTCTGATGTGTCCATCAATGGTGGGAAGTATGGTTGAAGGCGGTCCACATTGAACATTGGGTGTAGGCCAAGGAACGAGGGAATGCCAAGCTCAAATGAATTGTCTCCCACAACCTTGGTAATGGTGTAAGGACCATATCGGAGTGGTCTAAGTTTCTGATAGGCTCTGGTAAGGCGTTCCTTCTGCAACTGCAACCAAAATTTGTTGCCCACCTAAAACTTGTGTGGCACCTGATGTTGATCATGTTGCTACTTGTACTTGGCTGTTATACTCTTGACCTACAAGAAGATACCATAATACTTAAATATGCGAAGAAATATACCCAGAACAGAGAACAATAAGAAATAACAATAAGTATTTTATTATTTGGAAAGCAATGTTCACTTACCTCTTCAAGGGGGCAACCTCCAATAGAGCTGGGCTCAATTACAAAATAAGACATGATGCTCCTCGAGGGAGTCTCTATCCTTTATATACATGTAATACCATGGGTCAATACCATGGTTCTTATTAATACTATCTATCTAATACCATGGCCCCTTCAATCCATTCTGGAATGGGAAGGGAGATTGTGAGTAGGGTGCTTTCCTCCTCAAATTGGCATGATAACACATCTGCTACGATATTTTCGCGCCCTTTCTTGTAAATTATCTCATAATCATATCCAAGCATTTTGGCGAGCCATTTATTTTATTGTGGCGAGGATAGGCGTTGCTCCAAAAAATATTTAAGGCTTTGATGGTCTGTGCGGATTTGGAAACACTGCCCCAATAAGTATGGTCACTAGGTATCTACTGCATGTAAGATGGCCATCATCTCCTTCTCATAGGTAGATTGTCCCAGATTTATCCCACTTAATTGTTGGTTAGTGAAGGCCAAGGGTCGACCTTCCTGCATTGAGACCGCCCCTATACCCATACCTGAAGCATCACATTCAATCACAAAAGATTTGGTGAAGTCGGGTAGTGCTAATACGGGAGTGGAACACATGGCATGTTTGAGAGCTATAAAGGCCTGTTGTGCTTCATCATTCCAGAGAAATGAATTTTTCTTGAGGAGGTGAGTGAGGGGTCTAGCAATGCGACCATAATTGTGGAAAAATTTGCGATAGTAGCCTGTGAGACCCAAAAATCCTCTCAAGCTCTTCAAGGTCTTTGGTTGAGGTCAATCCTGCATTGCCTGGATCTTTTTGGGGTCCACCCTGACACCGTCACGCCCCAAAATGTGGCCCAAATACTCAACTTCTTCCATGCCAAAATAGCACTTGGACATCTTGACAAATAATTTATGATTCCGGAGCAGTTGCAAGAGTAGATCTACATGCTGAAGATGTGTGGCCCAGGTGTGGCTGTAGATGAGGATGTCATCAAAGAAAACAAGGACAAATTTTATGAGATATTTTTTAAGCAGGTGGTTCATACGGCTCTGAAAAGTCGATGGGGCATTACACAGACCAAATGGCATGACCAGGAACTCATAATGGCCTTCATGAGTTTAGAAAGCAGTCTTTGGAATGTGTACTTCTTTCATGCGAATTTGGTGATAGCCCGAGCGAAGGTTGAGCTTAGTAAAGAATTGAGCCCCATTTATTTCATCCAGCAAATCATCAACAACTGGGATGGGAAATTTATCTTTGACCGTCAACTTGTTGAGGGCCCTGAAGTCTGGACACATACGCCATTCCCCATCTTTCTTGAGCACCATGACCATAGGCAATGAATAAGGACTAATGTTGGGATGAATGATGCCTGCTTCCAAGAGTTCCTTGATGATTTTTTCAATTTCATTCTTTTGGAAAAACAGATATCTATATGGGTGGACATTTGGTGGTTGGGCCCCGGGGACCAAAGTATGCTATGATCATGTTCCCCTCTCGAGGGTGGAAGCTCATGAGGCTTGTCAAAGACTGGCAAATGGTTGTTTAAGATTTGTTGCATCTCAAGATGAATATGAAGAGAAGTGGGTTTGAAGGCCTGGATGGCATTAAATTGGGTTATAACTCCATGGTGGCCCTTTTTTAACAATTTTTCTATCCTATGTGAGCCGATGATAGAGGGATCACCCACCTGGAGTTCGCGGAGGGTATGTGTGTGGTTGTTCTGCTTAAAGCACATATATAACTCCTGGAAATCCATTGTGATTGGGCCAAGTGTGCGAAGCCATTCAACACGTAGGACAATGTCGCACCCTCCCATATGTATGGCAAAGATGTGGGTCTTTAATTGATAATCCCCCATTTGAAGTTTGACATCTTCACACCAGCCTTCACATTTCATTGTCCCCCCATAAGCAATTTGGACTTGGAAGTTAGAAGCTACTCTGGCAAAACAATGCACTGCTTCTGTGACTCTTTGATGGATAAAGTTATGTGTACTGCCACTATCAATCAAGACTACTATTGGGTGATGCTTAATAAAACCTCTGATTTTGAGAGTTTGGGGAGAAGAAATCCCTGCCAAAGCATGCAGCGAGATAACTGGTTCTTCAGGTACATTGTTTGGCTGGTTGTCCTTGTCTTCCTCCTCTGGTTCCTCATGTGGAGGGGCTTCCTCCGATGAACTGTGATCAGTAGCATCAATTTGAAATAATTTGGGCTCCTTGCATTTATACCCGGGGGAGTATTTCTCATCACAGTAGTAACACAATCCTTGCTTTCTTCTTTCCGCCATTTCCGCTGGTGACACCTTTTGAACCTTGAATGTTTGGGTAGTGCTTTGAGCCTGGGTGGTGCGACCCTTGGCTATGAAATTTGGGCGATTGGACTGGGCCGCTAATGCACGTTCTACTTCACGAGCTATCCTGTAGGCATGCAGCCATGAGATAGGGTGTTGCAATCGGACGTGGGCTTGTATGGCTTCTTTGAGACCACTGACAAAACATTCCAAGTAGAACTCATCTTGTAGACCTCTTGTGCTGAAAGCTAAGGCTTCAAAGGCTGTAATATATTCGTTCATTGTTCCTGTCTATCAGAGCTTAGTGAGATGACCCAAAAAGTTAGATTCATGGTCAAAGGGATCCATAAGAGCTTTTGTGAATGCCTGCTAAAGCACGAGCCGTCCATAACAACATTGATGCCACTGCCACCATTGCCTTCTTTCATTGTCCAAGTACATGCTACCCACACTAAGTTGATTCACATCATCTCTGATGTGATTCAGTGTGAAATATTGCTCCATTTGTGCTATCCATGTGGTCAGATGAGAGCCATCAAATTTATACATGTCTAGCTTGGGTGGTCGTGTCTGGGATTGTTGGTGGTTTCCAAAGAGGTGAAGAGAATGGCTAGATTCGCCCTCAATGTTTTCATTGAGAATATATGCCTCCGCGCGTTCCTCCATCTTGCCCTTTGTGGGTGTGTCAGTTAAGGTCTTCAACGATGATAGTACGTCATTCAATTTTGATTCAAGGCTGTCGATCTTCTCATTGGCCATAGCTTGAGCTCTATTTTGTACCATGCACCGATCTGATGCACTAAAAATTTGGGATTGCTTGAAATTTTTTTTGATGCTAACAATTGAATAGTACCACCTTGCTCAGCTTGTCAACCTGATTCTTATGGGCTAAGTCTCCTATAAGTGTCCCGGTGGTACAATTGAATGGTACCACCTTACTCTGAAAGGAGTTTTACTCCTCGCTTAGGAATATTGCAGTAGCCGAATCCCAGAAAAGTAAATGTTGTCCAAAGTCTTGTGAGAATCACGCCTAGGTATAGGAGCCCACACAAATAGCCAGATCTGTTGGCGAACCCTCAACTACAAAGTATGAGTATGAATGTGGCAGTGATCGAACCCCTGTTGCTAGATCTGAATGGAAGATCTGATTGTTGCAATTGTTATAGAACCCAAACTGCTAGATCTAGATGGTGGATCTGATAGATTTGAATGGCGGATCTGATAGATTTAAATGGCAGAACTGATTGTTGCGGCTGCGACAGACCCCACCTGCTATATCTAATCAGGCAAAGGTGATGCGTGATCCAGAGAGAGACACAGGAACTATTGTCTCAAGGAGTGTCAGGTGCTACATATCACAATATACATAAAGGTCTGAAAGTAGTACTCGGCCCAATCTTTCAGGGCACTAACCAAGGAGGATCAACCGTACCCTTAGTCGTACAACCTGACTACCCTATCATATGCACGAGTAATCTCCCTGAGTACTGTTCTTGGTGTACTGTAGCAGCAATATGGTCGACGATTTATCTATGGCGAGGTTTCAAGAGAGCCTAGGGGGCTTCTGATATACCCAGAGGGTACTTGGAAGACAGTCTGTGCATGGTTCTGTCTAATGCGCTACTACTCGAAGGGGTATCCACAGGGGTTATGAGGGAGTCCAACAAGTGTGACCACCTCTTGTATTTCCTGAGTGCATGCCTCCCCAAATCCGCAAGTTTATGCGCTCAATGATAGATCCCGTGGTTTAAAGACACCAGAACACGTCTCTAGCCAAAAAAAAAAAAATTGCTAAAAATTGGAGATCCCAATGGCCCTGGAAAGTGCTCTGATACCACTTGTTATGCTCTTGACCTGCAAGAAGATACCAGAATACCAAATATGTGAAGAAATATACCCAGAACACAGAACAATAAGAAATAACAACAAGTATTTTATTATTCAGAAAGCAATG
>APFE031319374.1:0-22042 GCA_000404065.3 Pinus taeda | reverse complement strand
GCCTCTTCGAGGGGGCAACCTCCAATAGAGTTGGGCTCAATTACAAAATAAGACACGATGCTCCTCGAGGGGAGTCTCTATCCTTTATATAGGATTCATACATGCAATACCATGGTTCTTATTAATACCATCTATCTAATACCATGGCCCTTTTACAACTAACTGTGGTCCCATCTTTAAATGTGGGTCAACCACTTACAATTATTAATATGGGCTTTATTGACTCTTTACTTAACTATAACTATGACTCGATCCTATTACATAAAGAAGGGGGTTAGGGTTGGACCCTAACATTGGCATTTGATTTCTCCATGATTTCATGGACTTGTTGGCAGATATGTTGAATGTGATCAATGAAGTTGTTTTCCTTGTCGACTTCAGACTAGACATGAACTGAATCTTCCTGAGTAGCTGCAAATGGTATGGACACGTCAATGGGACACAATGGTTTGAATCCCAAGGCCACCTGAAAAGGGTTGTGGCCAGTCAAGCTGTGGAGAGCCTGGTTATAGTTATGTTAGACATAGGGGAGGCTCTCATCCCATATGCATGGTTGCTTTGAGTTGTACATGCACATAATATGTACGATCATCCTGTTGACGACCTCTGTCTGACCATTAGTTTGGGGATAGAAAGTTTTGGACTTAGTGAGTTTGGTGTCCAACATCGACCAGAGACTTGACCAAAATGTACCAAGGAACCTGCTATCTCGATCTGAGATGATATACTGTGGGATCCCAAAGTGTACCCAAACTCACTCAAAGAAGAGTTTAGCAATGGCTTCTGTTGTGATATTCTTCTTGCAGGCCGCCATAATGGCCATCTTCGAGAATTTGTCAACGACCACAAAAACACAGTCATTTCCATGCTTAGTAGAAGGAAGGTCTGACATATAATCCATGGAGATGGATTCCCAAGGTCGACTAGGGATAGAAAACAGAGTATAAAGGCCTTGCATCTTGATGGTCCATTTGGCAATGGTGTAGGCAGTGCAGGATCTGATGTAATTCCCAACATCCTGTTGAAGATTCGACCAATCGAAATACTTCTATAGTATTGCCACTATTTTCTCGACCCCAAAATTCCCAGCGACCCGACTGTAGTGTGCTTCCCAAATCATCTTGGCGTGCTTGCTTGAAGGAACAAAATGGTGTCCCAGGTGGCATAACAATGCATCTTGGAGGTGAAAATATGGAACTTGTTGACCCTCCAAGAGTGTTTGGTATGTGTGCTTGAATTTTGGGTCACTTTTGTATAGAAGTGGCCAATTAGAAATCTCGTGCCCATAAGAGTTTAGCATGGTGGTTAACGAAATGATTGGTGGTTAGCTGAGGCAGTCTACAACATTATTGGTGTTGCCCTTCTTGTACTTGATATTCAAATGGAACTGTTGCAAGTATGTGGACCACTTCTGGTGGCGATCATTCTGCAACTTTCCTTGCATCTGTATGAACTGTAGGGTTAGTGGTCTGTGTGGATGACCGTTTCCTTCCCCAAAACGTAATGCTTCCATTGTCGGCAGGCTTGCACAATGGAATACATATCTTTGTCATAAGTGGGATACTTCTGGACTGTGTCTGAAAGTGTCTCACTGTGACATGCAACTACATGCCCCTATTGAGTAAGCACTGCCCCAATGGCATAGTCAGAGGCATCTTTCTCGATCTCAAACGGTTGTTGCAAGTCTGGTAATGTGAGCACTAGTGCAGAGCAGAGGTGATGTTTCAACTCTATGAAGGCCTTCTGTTGAGATTCAGACCAAAAGAATTTTTCCTTCACCCCTCCCTTGGTGAATTGAATAAAGGTCCAAGTGATATGAGAGAACCCCAACATGAACCTGCGGTAGAAATTGGCAAGACCCAAAACGCTGTAGAGCTCTGTCAGAGTGGTTGGGGCTGGCCAATCCCGAATGACTTGGATCTTCGCTGGATCCACATGCACCCCCCGTTCATTAATAATGTATCCAAAATACCGAACCTGGGTCATGCCAAAAGTTCATTTCTCCAAATTGGCACACAACTTGTGTTGTCGTAGTGTTTGGAGAACTTGTCGAATTTGGTGGAGGTGCTCTTCCCAACTCTGGCTACATATCAGGAAGTAATCCAAGTATACCACTACAAATGAGTTCGTGAATGGCCACAACATGTCATCCATCAGCCTCATGAAGGTTGCATGAGCATTTTTCAACTCGAAAGGCATAACCAACCATTCAAAAAGTCCCTCCTTGGATTTAAAGGCAGTCTTCCACATATGGGAGGGTTCGATTGGTACCTGGTGATATCCAAAATTTAAGTCAATCTTGCTAAAATATTTGGCCCCCTTGAGTTGGTCCAGAAGGTCATTAATCTGTGGGATCAGGTAACTATTCCGGAAAGTGATCTTGTTCAACGCCCAATTGTCAATACAAAGTCTCTAAGTTCCATCCTTCTTTTGTACCAATATGATTGAGCTCCCACAGGGTGATGAACTTGATGGATATGACCTTTCTACAATAGCTCCTAAATCTGCATCTTGATTTTGTCGTTCTCCAGAACAGAGTGCCGATAGATTGGTCCATTGGGCAACGACACACCTGGGGTCATATTGATGGAATGCTTGAACTGATAATGCAGAGGCACCCCTACGGGGGAGGTGAAGACGTCCTCGTACTCCTCCACAACCTTTTCCATCTGTTGTTGTCGTGCGGAGGGGCCCTGTATGGAGGTCATGGCCATCGTCTTCTTATTTCCCTGAGAGTGTATCATCAGGAAAACAAATTTCCCAGTTTTGGAAATGAGCTTACTGCATTGTTTTGCAGTAATCAAAGAGATGGTGGTAGGTGGTGCTACCTCTGGTATCCTGTACAACTTATTTCCAAAGGTAACAATAACAGCATGAGGCCTTGACTCATACACAACGTGTCAATTCCACAAGTATGGTTGGCCTAATAATACATCAAAAACATCATGCGGAGCAACATCACATAATACCTCATATGTGAAGGGCTTGATGCTGTATGGAAGGCGACACTACTGGCTGAAGCGAAGATACTGTCCTTGGTGAAGCCACCCGATGGCGTATGGATGTGGGTGTGTTGTGGTCAGTAAGCCCAGCCACTTCACAACTTCTACTGAAATGAGGTTCTTCTGTCTCTTGCTATCGACAATGAACTGTAGCAGGGAACCTTTTACCAACATATGGGAGTGGAAGAGGCACTCCTCCTCCTTTGGATCTTCGAGTTCCTCCTTCTGAATATTCATGGTGGCAACGGTGGCGTTATTATCCACATCGATAATATGCTTCCCTTTGTCATTCCCCTTGTCGGGTTCTGACTCAGAGTCAGAACATGCATCTGATTCAGAAGCCTTTAGCTCGGCCACCAGTGACTGCTTGGCCCGACACTCACTTTTGTTGTGGGTGGAGCTCCTATGGAACTCACACCACTTTCCCATGTCCTTTTTGGCTTCGCAATGTTGTTCTTTGCTTGCTGATTTGGCGAGTTGTCTTGGGTCGTCTCTCTTTGGTTTTGTCCTTTGTTTTGTGGTTTGAGGGCACCTTTCACTTGCTTCGGATTCACAGATCAAAAGTCTCGCTTTTTTTGTTTAAGCTTCTGCTCAATCTTGACAACCTATTGGTATGTCGTGTCGAGCGAGGAGATGTCCAGGAACTCCATTTCATCCTGGATATACTTGTGTAGGCAGTCGTGGTACTTGGGTACCAAATGTTTCTAAAAAATCTTGATACCCAACTTTGTGTGAAGGGTATGAAAAACATTGATAAACTCTGGCACGTCTTGGTCCCTTCCCTGCCGCAGCATGGTCCACTTTATGTATTTATCCTCATATCTCCCGATAGGGTATTTCTCCTTGATGGCATCCCTGAATGAATTCCAAGTGGGTGCAGCTGAAAACAGTGAGGGTGTACTTTCATTCTTCTGCTCACAGTAGGTTTCCCACTAGTCCTTGATGTGGGGGGCAGCTTTGAGAAGAGCAAAAGTAATCTTTTCCCGGCTAGAAAAATCATGAACAAAAAATTATCCTTCTAGCAGACTTAACCATTTATCTATGACGTCTATATCTATTTGGCCCTCAAATATGGGAATGTCAAAGTTTACTTGTACCTTAAAAGGAGTGGGACCTATAGAGTGGTTGTTGGATGTGGATGCACCGTTGGTGGACAACCGTTGAAGGATACGGGAAAAGTTATCCATCATCGCGTTCCTTTGTTTCTCAAGGACCTCCTCGAGCAATATTTTGATAGGATCTACTAGTCCATCATCTTTCTTTTCTTCCCCCATGGGAGGACATCGGGATTTGCGAGGCTAGTCTTGCAAAGGTTCAACTAGTTCAAGCCCTAACTCCTTATATCTCGACCTTGTTGGGGACATGCAAAGAAAAACAGAGAAAGAAGAAACCTGGCTCTAATACCACTGATCCAAATTTAAAAAGGAACACAACAAATTATAGATATAACCATAAATACAAAGATGCAACAAAAATAACACTTCATTTCATTAATATCAAATACTGAAATATGCTTACAAACATAATGGAAATAAGACTAGCTAGGGCGATGATAGCTTATCTCTGAGAAGAGATGTGTCGGCTACATGCCTCTAAACTGTGTTACAATGAGGCTTGAGGGCCTATTTATTATTGAGATGGAAAATCCCAAACATCCAAAAACCTAACCCTAGGAGATGGAATGCCAAACTATGGGCCCCTGTTAGGGTAAATTGGTACATCAACTTCCTGGGGTCGTAACTTTGGCAGAAAATCTCTGTTTGACGCGTATGATACCTCGTTAGAAAGATCTATTCGAGGAATACAATTGGTGAAACGAAATTTTGAATTAAAAACTCATATTTGTTGATGGTGATTTTCCCAAAAAAATGTCGTTTAGGGTCTCAAAACGGCTCTAGAAGTTCAAGATCCGAAAAACTGTCAAAAATAATAAATTGTGCTACAATTAAGGAGACTGAAAAACTGAAAGAAACAATGGTGGGGGTCCAAGTGGAATAGGTGGGTGGCCATCAATATCCACTTGGATCACATATACATCACATCATGAAGCAAAAATATATTCCCCATAGTCCATGTGAAATTTAACAGACCCAAAGCCTTTAACGAGATGAGAGGAGTTATCTCCAAGAATAATCTTCAAACTTGACTCCCTCTCTACCAAATTAGAGAGAACTTCCTTATACACAGAGAAATGATGAGAGGCCCCACTATCAACCAACCAACCGTCCCAACTATTCGGAGGAGAGGAATTAGAAAGTGAAAAAATAAGGATATTTTCAGATAGATTAATAGCATTACTTTCATACCTGGAATTTCTTAACCTCTTTTGTGGATGATATCCTTCTTCATGCTCATAGATAGATTCTCTTCTTATTCTATCATTCCTTCTTCCATCTCTTCTGTCATATCACCTCAATGACGTTGTAGCCATGGTTATTGTTGTAGGACCTTGAAGTATTTGTCCTTGGAGCATCTTACTTCTCAGGGAAATCTCTAGCATAGTGACATTTTTAATGACAACTATAGCATTCAACATCTCTATCTCATATTATTGAGTCCTTCGAGTCTTGGTTGGCTTAAGGAGGTCTTATTTCATTAGATGGATTTCCCTTTCCTTTCTTCTTATTCTTCTTCTTCCCTTGTCACCTGAAAATAAAGTAAAGGTTTCATGTAAAGTTTTGCAAGCTAGTTTATGTATTTTGGGAAATGGACCATGATTGAAAAAGTACACAAACTATGTTAAATTGTGTAGATTTTCAACAGTTAAAATGGAAAATAAGCAACATCACAACACAACAAATTGATGACGGAGTTCACCCCTCCTGGGCTACGTCTCTGGGTCTAGCTTCCAATGGTGGCCATTTATATTATATGCTCAGATGTTAAATTACATAAACATATAATTCTCAAATTGAAAAAATAACACTGACATTGCATCTAGAATGCCCAAAAACATTTGTGTAGGCTTTTCTTGGGCTCAAAAATGCTGAATAATGGCCAAGTTAGGCCTCTTTCTCCATTCTCCCTGCAAAAACTTCTACAAACTGCCTCGGTCTACAAACTTGCTCTGCAGTGTGTTGGATTTTCATTCTATTAGTATCTCGGAGGTCCCAACTTTGAGCCATGATAATCGGTGGATTTGGCACATGCGACCACGACGGAGGTTATGGAGGGGTCAGGTGCATGGTATCTTGCCCAAGGCCTTGTCACCGATGTTTCCATGTGACTAGATAGGGTGTAGAGGAAAAGGGCGGAGGGCTTCAACCCTTCGCCCTTTTCCTCTGCACCCTGTCTAGTCACGTGGAAACACAGGTGACAAAGGGATGTGGGAAATAGGCCACACACCTCTCTGTCCACACTCCCAGTCATATAACGGTTGATAAGATCTGGGCCTTGGACACAGGCAAGGTACCATGCGCCTGACCCCTCCATAACCTCCGTCGTGGTCGCATGCATATAATGAATTGTGGGTTGATGCTTAACTACTAAGCCCCTCTCCTACGCCCCCTCCAATGCATGCATCCTAGTCATGTGGTGGCTCATGTAGCCAAGTACCAAGCTCGATAGGTTGGCTTGTCAATCGGACGTTACTACCAACAACAAAACCACTAAACTTTAAATATTGCTCGCTAACAATGATTAAAAAGAACCAATCGTGGTGTAATAGTAGAGCATTCCATTGGCTTCTGGGATGTCAGAAGTTCGATTCCACCAAAGGATTGTCAGTTGATAACAAAATTTTTCACATGAAAAACAAGAACACTTGGTGGACATGGTGCCCTCTGGTGGGCCCACGTGGCGACCTATGATTGGTCCACCATAACAACCGTACAACCAATCACAATGTGCCATGTGCCCTCACATCACTGGTCCAACTTGTCATTAGTACATCCTAGTCAGAGGATGGCATCAATATGACATCATCATATGGACTACAATGCGGTAGCCATACATTACGCAATCAAATCTGCAAGTTGTTTTTTTAGTTGTTTACAAAAAACTTCAGAACACAATAACTTCCTCATACGATATCAGATTGAGGAGTTTCAAGTGTTATTGGAATCAAAACGATGAGATTTAAGATTTGATGCCAGTTTTAGGATATTTTAAGCTCTTTCATTTTTTAGCATATTTTTGATCCCTTGTATCATTTCTCCCCACTAGAAGCTTTTAGACCTCCAAAGGTATGTTTTTACTCAACATGTAAGTGAGGGTAAAGCTCCCTCAGTTTCCTAATCTCTATGCACATTGCTTTGCTTGGATTGGTACCTTTGAGCCCCACTTGAAGATACGCCACATTGCCTATGCGTGAAGTCATTATCCTGCTGTCAAGAATAGAGTCTCCTTGCAACTCATTTAAATATTTAGGAGAAAAATATTCTATAGATGGAATTTGAACATTCTCTTCTTGATCATTAGTCACAGGAGGCTCATACAATCTCAAATTTTCCACATTCACAACAGAATAAATTTGCATGTAAGGAGGCAAATCTAATCAGAAAGCATTGTTACCAACCTTCTCCAAGATTTTGAAAGGACTATATCTAGTTGGATTGAGGTTTTTACCTTCACCGTGTAGTCTTTCATTGTTGATGTACAACCAAAATTGATCTCCCACTTGTAAATCATGATCAACCTTATGCTTATCATGTCTTTCTTTGTACTTGGCTTTGCTTTTCTCCAGCTATTCATGGTACCTTTTGATACACTAGCTGAATTTGTTCAATGAAATGCTTGCCTTTATCCACATCACTATGTCCTTTTATTACAATATCTTTACCAAAGATGAAATCCAAAGGAGACTTTGGAAACTAACTCAAACAAGCTTCAAATGGAGATACTTATGTAGATGAATGCTTCACACGATTGTAGGCATGATGGATGTAATGCAAATGCTTATCCCAAAGTTTAGGATGCTTACAACAATATCCTCAAAGTATATGCACTACTGTTCTGTTCACTACTTATGTCTGGTCATCGGTTTGTTGATGAATTTTTGTGCTCTTCTTCAGCTTTGTGTCCATGAGTTCCATAAAATTGACCAAAACTTCCCAACAAATCAAGAATCTCGATCAGAAATAATCCAAGTAGGTAACCCAAAATGAACCCATACATTTTGGAAGAACATATTTGCGATATGTTCAGATATAACATGTTTCTTACATGGCATCAACACACAGCTTTTACTGAAATGATCCACTACAACTTATAAATAATCATGACCTTTCCTATACATTGGTAGTCCCCCAAAAAAATCCATAGAGGTACTTTCCTAAGGACGAGAAGGGATAGAAAGTGGAGTATACAAACCCAATTTCCTATTGATTAGCTTGCTAGTAGCACACGTCCTTTAACATATCTTGATATAGTTTCATTCATTAGAGGCCAATAGCAATACCTCTGAATTTAAGCAACTATTTTTCCTACACCAAAGCGTCCAACAATAAGAGAAGTGTGATTTTCCCTTATGACATTGAATCTTTCACCCTATGGAGCACATAACTTTCCAAGATGATACAACAACTTTTTATGAACATGATAATCCAACTCTTCAACATGATTGCCTTGACTCATAGTTACATAAACATGTTTAAAATCTTCATCTTGAGCATATTGTTCAATATAAATTTCATGCATGATTGGGTTGTGCTTAAGAATAACATATGCATTCGCAATAGACCTTGATAACATACCTGCAACTTTGTTTTATATACCTTTCTTATACCTGATTACCAAATGAAATTGTTGCAGGAATCCCATCCATTTGAAATGTCTAGCTTGTTGTAGCTTGGTTTGCGATTGTAAATATTGCAAAGGTTGATGGTCAATATGAATAACCGTTTCTTTACACATCAGATAATGCTTCCATTTCTTCACATTTTGTACCAAAGCATACAACTCTTTATCATAAGTCGCATAGTTAATTACTACATTGGTAAAGGTTTCAAAATGATAACATATTGGCTTACCATGTTGCATCAAAACTTCTCCCATATTATATTCGCTTACATTGATTCAAATTTCAAATGGCTACTTAAGATCTAGAAGTGCTAGAACTGGTGTTGTACTGATTTTCTCTTTTAAAGCGTTGAAGGATTTATGTTGCTTACCTCCCAACTGAAAGACTTGCTTCACACTTGTCAAAGCATGTAATGGTGATACAACGAATAAGAAGTTAGCGATAAATTTTCTCCAATATTGGGCTGTGTAGAATTTCCCACTGTAGATCAACAAATTATGCAATATACTAAAGTAAAATACAAGATCTACTTCTACAACAAAATTGTGGAAGCTTAATCGATTATGAGCAAGATCAAATAGAACAAATATAACTGAGAATGATAAACCAATCACACACGAACACAGAAGAATACTCTAGGGAAAGCCTCAGCTAAAAACCTCGATCTCTGTATTATCATACAAGTGGAAAAATGTCCGGATTACATAAAGCATTAGCTCACAAGCTATCCTGCTCTTAGTACAATTCAACAATACAGTTCACATACTGAATAGACACAACATATGCCTTCCCTCAACCCTCCAAGCCTCCTATTTCCTTGCGCAGTTTCTCTTGGGGTCCAATGTTGCCACCTGTGTGAATTGGCCTCATCACACACTCATCAAACTCAAAAGTAACTACGAAATCTCCAAGGAATGAATTCCTTCTGCATGCAAGAGATATCCTCAATGGAATATTCCTGCAACTAACAGGACACTGTCTTATTATGTGATCTCAACTGGGTCTCTGACTGAAATGACATGCATGAATTATTTATGAGATAATATTCAGTTATCTGAAGTGCAACAGTTACATGCATGCATGCATTAACTAACTGAACTCACAATTAGTTCAACAAACTATTTGAACTAATCTAACTGGACTTAACTCAGTTAACTGAGCTAACTAATTACAACTCAAAGTACAACTCATCATGATCTCCTTTAATCAAGGGATAACTTCCTCAACAATGGAGAAATTGTTGCATGTCTTCACAATAGATTTCATGTTTGATTTCCTACAACTAATTAACTCAAGATGAATTAATTAATTATTTTACAAACAACTGCTAAGATCAAATTCAAATTTTAATTCTCAATTTTAGTTTAGGGACTAACTAAAATTTGAATGTATCCCAAAATGTTATTTATAGCAGTGTTATTTTTAGCATTTCGTGTTGCTATTTTCAACACTCCGTCTCAACAAGAAAGGGATTATCAGTCACCCCAATTCTGTCTCTGTGGAACTCAAACTTGCATTTTGACAATGCCTTAGTCAAGATATCCACATCTTGTTCCTCGGTCGAAACATACAGCAATAACATGATCCTCTTCACCACACAGTCTCGAAGATGATGGTACCGGATATCAATATGCTTGGACCTGTCATGAAAAACTAGATTCTTAGATAGTTTGATACAACTCTGATTATCACAGTATATCACAGTTGGATCCATCCTCTGAACAAACAATCCCACTAGAATCTTCCGCATCCAAATGGCCTTGCATGCTGCCTGATTGACAGCCATGTATTCAGCCTCTGCTGAGAGTGCAACTGGCCTCTGTTTCCTACTATACTAGGAAACTACAGCTGAACCAAGGTTGAAGATTCCTCCAGAAGTGCTCCTCCATTCTGATGGACTCCTTGCCCAATCTACATCTGTGAAGCCTAGAAGCTTCACTCCCTTTGTCCGTCTGTATGACAATCCATACTGAGATGTGCCTCTGAGGTATCTGAGTACATGCTTCACTGTGTTCCAAAACAGCATGGTAGGCTAAACCATAGCTTGACTCAGCTGGTTCACTGCAAAGCATAAGTCTGGTCGTGTGTTCATTAGATACATTAGTGAACCCACAAGTTGCCGATAAACAGTAGCAGCTACTACCTCACCTGAAGTAGCATCCTCCTTCCTCTAGTTACCAGCTAGAGGACTCTGCATGGGCTTTCACTTATCCATGTGGAACCGCCTGAGTATCTCATTGGCATACTTGCCTTGAGACACAAATACTTCCCCATCTTTCTGCCACACTTCCATGCCTAGAAAGTAGTGCATAAGACCCATGTATTTCATCTTGAACTCTATTGCAAGGTCCTCCTTGCAAGACTTGATCAACTAATCATCACCTATCAAAATCATATCATCCACATAAAGAAGAATGATTAATGGCTTACCTTCTATCATGATGTGGTAAAGGTTCGCATCTGCTTCACTCTTGGTGAAGCTCAACCCGGTGAAATAGTTGTCTATCTTAGTGTACCAAGCACAAGGTGCTTGCTTCAGCCCGTACAAATCCCTATTGAGTTAGCACACATGTGACTCACAATTGAAGGTCTCAAAACCTTCCAGCTGCTCAATGTACACCTCTTCCTCAATCTTCCCATTGAGAAACGATGTCTTCACATCCATCTGATGGATATTCCAACCCATCTGAGCTAATAGTGCCAACATTGATTTGATAGATGAGTACCTTGCTATAGGAGTAAAGGTCTCATCGTAGTCGATCCCCTCGACCTGTGAGAAACCACGGGTAACAAACCTTGTCTTATGTTTCTCAACACTGCCATCAGCTGCCTACTTTACCTTGTAAATCCGTCGAGAACTCACCACTGACTTGTCCTGAGGTCTTGGGACAACATCCCACAAACTGTTCCGAATGATAGAGTCGTACTCCTCTACCATGGCATCAACCCAAACTGGTTGCTGCACTGCTTCCTTGAATGAAGAAGGTTCGGTCTCTACACACTCCCCAACCAGGGCCATGTAACCAGTGTACCACTCGGGTGACCTCCTCTGTTTGCACTGAGAAGATGGTTGTCCCACATTCTCGTGCATCCATCATCAACTTGTCAGCTTCCCTTGAGCGTTTCCACCCATCTCTGGAAGACTCAGCATGAGTGGATGTCTCCACTCCCAGATCCTCTACATGCAGCTTCTCCGCATCAATTTGAGGCTCCTCCTCCTTAGGAATTGAAAGTTCCTCATCTGCATGCAACTTGAGCTCCCTCTCAAGTGATACTCGCATGGCTTTTTGCTTGTCAAACTTTATATCTTTGCGTACCATTGTCCTTTAACTGGTAGGCAGAAACACCCGATAGTTGTGGGGTGTATCAGTGTACCCCACAAGTATCCCCAACTCAGCTGTTGGATCTAGATTCCTCCAGGCATCTTTGGTCACATGGCAATAAACTGATGATCTAAAGATCCTGAAGTGACTCAAATCTGGTCGCTTCCCAAAAAAGGCCTCCATTCGTGTCTTCATCGCCAGTATACAGTGTGGGCTTCTGTTATGCAAGCATACAGCTGTATTGCATGCCTCAACCCACAAACGAAGTGGTAGGCTTTGGTCATGCAACATCGCTCGAGATGCTCCCACAATCGATCTGTTCTTCCTTTCGGCCACCCCATTCTGCTATGGGTTATGGGGTGTCATCAACTCCCATTTAATTCCTTCTGCAGCACAGAAGTCCTTAAACTGTTGGGAGACATACTCTCCACCATTGTCACTACGCAAGGCTTTTATTTTCTTTCCAGATTCTCTCTCTGCCAAGGCTTTAAACTCACAAAACCTCAAGAAGGTCTAATCCTTCTTTTGCATAAAGTAGATCCAATATCTACGAGAAAAATAATTAATAAAAATAACATAGTACCTTTGTTTAGCGGTGGAGGCTGTAGAGAATGGTTCACAAACATCTGTGTGAACTCACTCCATGATTGCTCCAGCTCTACTATCTTGATCCTGAAAGGAAGATTTCGCATACTTACCCAAGGTATAACCTTTGCATGTATCCATCTGCTAGTGTTTTCCCTTGGGAAATTCAGCAGAAATATACTGCATGATCTTCAAGGCCCCATGGTGCAAGTGGCCCAATCTTCTATGCCATAGCTCGCTAACATCTTGGCTTTGCACCACCTCTGCTTTGGAACTCAATGCAACACAGTCATCTACCTCCAGCTTGTCGAGATTCTTTACTCGAATCCCAATCCTCTTAGTCTGTCCAGTACCGATATGCCTCTGGAATACCTTTCCTTTACTAAAGCTACATCATAGCCTTTGTCTTCTAACATCGCGACAGACACAAGATTCTTCTTCAGACTTGGTACATACTTTACATCAGTCAAGGTGAGAGGGGATCCATGCTCCCTCTAAAACACAACCATACCTTCACTTGAAACATGATACTTTCCATCATCACCCATCTCGATCCGCATCTGGAGATCCTTCTCCTCCAAGGTACCGAAAATATTCTTGTCACCAGACATGTGAAAAGAGGCTCCACTGTCTAGGTACCAAACATATCCCACCATGGATGAAACCATGCATGCGATGAGAGAGAAATCCAACTCGAACTGTGAGGCCAGTGCCTCACC
Organism: Pinus taeda; assembly: GCA_000404065.3. Lineage (NCBI taxonomy): Eukaryota > Viridiplantae > Streptophyta > Pinopsida > Pinales > Pinaceae > Pinus > Pinus taeda. Next base: position 8,673 of record APFE031319374.1, on the reverse strand, counting down.
GTCTGATCCTTCGAGGATCCCTTCTTGGATTTCTTCTGTGGACAATTCGTAGCATAATGGCCCACCTCATGGCAATGAAAGCATCACACTTTTGATTTGTCAAACTTCTTCCCACCATGGGAATAACTGGATTTGGAATCGGACGCCTTCCCTTTCCCTTTCCCCACCTTACTCGCTAAGGCTATATTTTCTTCATCGTCTTTCTTTGATGAAGATCCATCTCTGGTGCTTCTTCTTATCCCTCTTGCATCAGATCCAACCAAAGTCATTCCCAATCTGGCAATTTCTCTCTTCCATTAATCGAGTCTTGGTAGTTATGCCACCTCTTAGGAAGACCGAGGAGAGCAAGACTCACCATCTCATCATCGGTTGTCGTGATCCCTACACTTCCAAGCTCATCCCTGCAGGTGGTGAGCTTGTTCATATATGTAGAGATCGTGTCGCCCTTTTCACACTTGATTTTCCGAAGCTTGTCTTTCAGCGCCAACTTCCTTCGATCGTTGTTGTTCTGATATAGATCTTTCAATGTTTTCCACATTGAAAACAATGTCTCCTTCCCATGGAGGCTCGAAACAATGTGGTCTCGAACTCCCTCCAAGAGGATTGTCCTCGCTCTAGCCACACATTTCTTCCATTCCGCCAATTTTGTAGCATTAGTCGCTACTAGCTTGGGGACTTCTTGATCAATGAAGTCCTTTAGACCATTGTCCTCTAATACTGCTTCCATGCGATCCTTCCAAACTATATAATTTGAGTTGCCATCAAGGGCATACTCAAGTCTTAAACCTTTGAACACCATTAGTGAAATTTGAGATGTGATAAGAATTCGAATTCTATAATCAGGAACTTGAAACTTTGAACTTCTCCCTTCTTTGTATATTGTTCTTCGCTTTGATCACCTTTGCTATGATACCATGTAGAATTTCCCACTGTAGATCAACAGATTATGCAATATACTAAAGCAAAATACAAGATCTACTTCTACCAAAAACTTGCGGAAGCTTAATCGATTATGAGCAAGATCAAATAGAACACATATAACTGAGAATAAGTAATCAATCACACATGAACGCAGAAGAATACTCTGGGGAAAGCCTCAGCTAAAAACCCGATCTCTGTATTATCATACAAGTGAAAATATGTTCGGATTACACAAAACATTAGCTCACAAGCTATCCTGCTCTCAGTAGAATACAGCCATACAGATCATAGACTGAATAGAAACAACGTATGCCTTCCCTCAGCCCTCCAAGCCTCCTATTTCCTTGCGCAGTTTCTCTTGGGATCCAATTTTACCACCTGTGTGAATTGGCCTCATCACACACTCATCAAACTTAAAAGTAACTACGCAATCTCCAAGGAATGAATTCCTTCTGCATGCAAGAGATATCCTCAATGGAATATTCCTGCAACTGATAGTACACTGTCCCATCATCTAATCTCAACTGGGTCTCTAACTGAACTGACATGCATGAGTTATTTGTGAGAGAATATTTAGTTATCTGAAGTGCAACAGTTACATGCATGCATACATTAACTAACTAAACTCACAATTAGTTCAACAAACTATTTGAACTAATCTAACTAGACTTAACTTAGTTAACTGAGCTAACTAATTACAACTCAAAGTACAACTCATCCTGATCTCCTTTAATCAAGGGATAACTTCCTCAATCAATGGAGAAACTGTTGCGTGTCTTCACATAGACTTCATGATTGATTTCCTACAACTAATTAACTCAAGATGAATTAATTAATTATTTTACAAACAACTAATAAGATCAAATTCGAATTTTAATTATCAATTTTAGTTTAGGGACTAACTAAAATTGGAATGTATCCCGAAATGGTATTTATAGCAGTGCTATTTTTAGCACTTCTATTTTTAGCATTTCTTGTTGCTATTTTCAACAAGTTGCTCCCAAAAAGATCCTAACTTCTATTAAATTGTTGGGTTTAGGAAAATTCACAATAACATCAAGTTTTGAGGGATCAATCTTCAATTCACCCCCTTTTACAATATGACCCAAATAAACCAAAGAGGTTTTCCCAAATTCACATTTAGACATATACAAATGCAACTTTTCATTTTCAAGACATCTAGAACTTGTTTCACATGATTAACATGCTATTCACGAGTCTTACTGAAAATTAGAATATCATCTAAGTAGACTATGACAAAATCATCAAGGAATGGTCGTAATACATCATTCATAACTCTCACAAATGTCGCAGGTGCATTGCAAAGCCCAAACGATGTAACTAACCATTCAAACAAACCTTGTTTTGTCTTGAAAGAAGTTTTCCAAATATCATCTTCAACAATCCTTATCTGATGATAACCGATTCTCAAATCTAACTTAGTAAAGTAAACAACTTCCTTTAACTGATCTAGCAAACCATCAATACGAGGAAGAGGATAGTGATTCTTTGCCGTGATCTTGTTAAAATCTTGGAAATCCACACACATGAGCCATGTGCCATTTTTCTTTGGAACCAAAACAATAGGAGACCCACAAGGAGATGTATTAGGCCTGATGACACCTTTGTTAAACAACTCTTGAATTTGCTTCTTAATTTTTTCATTCTCAAAAATTGGCATTCTATACATGCTAATATTTGGAAGTGGTGCATCCTGCTACAATTGAAGCTCATGTTGGATTCCTAATTTTGAAGGTAATCTTTCAGGTTCCTGAAACATCTTGTCATAAGGATTAACAATTTCAACCAATTTGTGCTTGAATTTAGAATCACATCCCGTGAAAGCTTTAGATTCAGTGATATCTTTCGTTGAGTTAGTATTTGGAATATCCACAGTAATAACCAATATTTGTCAACCTCTCAAATCCCAACGGAGATCCATCATCAAGACCATTCTGAATGAAGATAATAGAAGATTTTAATCATAAGATAAATAGCTATAAGATAATTTGTTTTTAAGGAATATGCACGCCGGTTACTAATAATTTAAAACCTAAATTTTTTAATAGTAATTATTATCCAAATTTTTTCTTTCATAATTTATATATTTAAAGTTTTTTTTATTTAAACATATGATTATTTATTATTAAAACAATAACTATTCTTATAGTATTTATAATATTATATAATTATTATATTAGTTATTAATATTGTTATATATATATATTATATATATAATAATATATATATATATTTATTTATTTATTTTTTTGCTGGGTAAAGACGAAGCTATTAATATTAAAAAGAAAAAGAGTATGTACAGAGAGGATTAAACCTTTGAGGGAGCCATAGCAATCCCTCTGTCAAGAAACTTTTACAAAAATTGCTATTCTGTTTGTCTATAGAAGCTGTCGTCATAGCCAAAAAGCTTGAACATCTTAAAAAGGACCCAAAACTAACCAGTATCAGACTGATGGAAATACATAACATGGTTACATGAAAGGAGAGCCCGAGAAAAAATCCTGCATATGAGCTGCTTCAGCTGGAATTGTTCTATAACGGGCCCCTCTGAGATTAACCGCGATTCCTGGAGATTCAAAACTAGATTGCTATCCCGTAGCTGCAAACAAAAAGGCTGGAACTTACTTGGGTGCATCCTGAATGTTTTTGTTGACCGGATCCAGGGCGCGCTCCCAGGTGACCATTACCCCGTCTTCCACCTCCATCAGATTGTCATCCAGGGGTAATTTAAGGTGCACGATATTTTTGTAATTTTGCACTAGCTCGCTATGAATGATGTTCTCCTGAGGAGAGTCCCTCTGGATGCTATCCTCTTCCTGATCATCCTCTTCGTGCAGCTCTGTGGCGACCTTGACAACATCTTCCGCCCCTCTTCTCTGAGACGACGAATCTTCCATTGAGGCAGGAACAGATCTAACTAGGTCGTCTTCTTCCTCAGAGAAGATGACCGTGACTAAGGCCGAGATAAGCGGTCTATTGAGCCGACTCTTGAAAGTGAACCGGGCAGAGTGCAACGAACTGATAAGGGAGGGACCAGACTCTTCTGAGGGTGGCGAGGAGGGCAAGGCCATTGCTAATGGCGAAATGCAACGCGGTTCAGAGCTGCCCCTTCCCCCCGACCCGCCCCTGAGTCCCGAATTCCTTCCTCGCCTGGGAGTACCTCTACGACAGGGTGCCATATTCAGACGAGGCACCAGAATGACCAGGCTTACAGACTGTGGATACAGGGGAAACACCTGAGTACTCGAATGGACCCAGAAGGAAGACCCGACTCTGCTAACCCCAAAAGGAGACTCGCCTAATCTGCAATGCTCCACCTTAATTGAGTGGATCCAATACCCAACCCAGACCTCCCCAGCAGTATCGGAAACCAGATTTTTAACAGGGTGAATGCCACGGACAAACCTAAAATTCCGAAGACAGAAGGCTAAATCCGAATTAGAGCTCTCAGCAGGAGCATCGAGCAACGGAATGGACGTCCTCAAGGAACTCCGCAGGGGATCGTTCTGAATCCAAGGCGGCTGCCCCTGAGAGTAGGACCACCATTGGCGATCACCGCGGCTTATCCTGAGAGGACCAGAGCAATTGAAGACCAGAAAAACCAGAGTGAATGAAATCATAAGCGAGCTCTCCATCCTGATAAACTTCCTCTGTGTGCCGTGAGCGCGTCCTTGTATTAAAGCTTTGGGACTAGCCTTCAATGCAAAGCCATCAAAACCGTCCTCTTCCCGTCCCGCTTCACCTGAAAGCTTGCCAGCTGCCGACTGCGCATGCTTCATTACTAACACCTAGTTAATGCCTCCTAATGACACCCGCATCCGGGTATCATTAGTTTATTAATATTGATTAATACTCTTAATTTTATTTAAAAAAGTAATATAATTTTTTATAAAAATTAATGTTCTTATTTCTTAAAGAATAGAATTAATTAATTAATTAATTAACGGATATTATAATAATTAAACCAACTAATTATGATATATCTATTGTTTAAGAAAATTAAGTTAATAAATAAATACGCATAATAATTAATTAGCATAATTATCATTGTAATCAATTACTTATCATAATTATTTATTATTATTATTTATTAAGAATATATAATTATTATTATTATAATTAGTAAAATGATTAACCCATGATAATTAGTAATTAAATTTATTATAGTATCTATTAATTAATTAATTTTCTTAAAAATAGATATAATCAATAAATTAGTTAGTTTAAGTTATTATAATATTTGTTAATTATGTTAATTAATTAATTTTCCTATTCTTAAGAAATAAGAACATTAATTTTTTAATAATATATATATATAATATAGATGATATATTGAAAGAGTATTTATAAATTAATAAATCTAATGATAAGTAATTATAAATAAATTTAGAAAATACAAAGAATAATTATTGTTTTAATAATAAATAATCATATGTTTTTAAAAATAAACTTTAAATATTATAAATTATGAAAGAAAAATTTTGGATAATAATCACTATTAAAAATTTTAGGTTTTAACTTATTAGTAACCGACATACATCTTTCTTAAAAATAAATTATCTTATAGTTATGTATCCTATGATTAAGCTCTTCTATTATCTTCATTCAGAATGGTTATCATGATGGATCCCCGTTGGAATTTGAAATGTTGACAAATATTGGTTATTACTATTATCTTCTATTATCTTCATTCAGAATGGTTATCATGATGGATCCCCGTTGGAATTTGAAATGTTGACAAATATTGGTTATTACTATGGATATTCCGAAGATTAACTCAAAAAATGAACCACAAATGTCTTAAATCTAGTATCTTTAGCTTTAATCATCAAGAACACAAAATCATTACTAGCATTCACAAGCCTTTTCATCTGACCAACACTAACAAGATATAAGTTCATCTTCTTATGATTTACTCTAACAATATACTCAACTCCATCCTTAAAAATATAATATTGGTTCTCATGAAGATAGAATATGGATTTTTGGTCATACAAGTATGGACTCCCCAAAACAATCCCACAAATATCAAGTGGTACAACATCAAGCTCTACCTCATCTATAAAATTAGCAGTGATGGTGAATTTGAGTTTACATTTTCTTGTCACTTGTAATTTGGCAACATCACATACCTAACCCAAAGGGTAAGCTTTTATACGAGGTTTAGTCTCTAAATTAAGTTTCTTGACAATTGCTTCAGAGACAAGATTGACTTGAGATCCACTATCATATAATGTATCAACCTTTGTGTGTTTTGTAATGACCCTAATATGGAAAACCTCACTTCTTTCTTTATAATTTTAAGATTCAAAAGACTTACTAGAAGAACTAGTAATTACATTAGAAAATATGCCTTTCATTCACATCGCTGTGATTTTGGTTTCATCACCTGAATCAGGTCCTAGATCTTGTTGAGTTGTAGCGACAGTCGTTTGTTTCTCCTTGTTATTGAAATTCTTTGGTCTCAATTTTGGATGTAATTTCCAACAATGGTATTCATCGCGACTATATTTTGAACAATGTTTGCAAGTAAGTTTCTCTCCTTTTTTCTTGACAGTAAAATTTTTCTTCCCTTTGCCTTTAAACTTCCCCTTTAATTTGTCTCCCCATTTAAAAGGTTTCTTGCTGGTCTCTTGAGGAACATTCTTGCCTCTTGATTCCAAATGAGTTTCTTGAACACATACTTCATCTAGATTGGTGGGATTAAACATAAGTATAGTATGTCTCAAATAACTATGTAATCCACCTATATATTTAAGGAGAGTATCTTGTGAAGTTAAATCAATACCCAAGATTAAAGCTCTTCTTATAAGTTCTTGTGTGTAACTTTGGACACTTTGACCTTTAGCTAATCTAAACGTTTTCCAATCCATAATTTGTTTTTGCATATAAGCTAACGGATAAAATTTCCTTCTTAATGCAGCTATAAAATCATTTAAAGAAGAGATAATTTACCACTTTTCTTCAAATATTCTTGAGTTTTGGCCTCCCACCAGATGAGAGTTGCACCTTCCAAGAAAAGAGAAGCAAGTTGGATCTTTGTGACATCATCACCAATATTTTGAATCCTGTAATAGAGTTCAATTTAAAGAAATCAATTATCCAACTTTTAAGGATTTACTTCCCCATTGTACATAGGAAATTCAAACTTAACATCAAGCTTAATCAAATGAGACTTAGCATATCCTTTTGGAGATGGAGGAGAAGTAGGTCTATGAGATGGGGGTGTTGAGCCCTAAACTTGCATCTCTCCTACACACTTTCCTAGATTTTTTCCATTCACCTGGACCTCCTAAGCTATCAAAATCATTGCATATTAATCATAAAAGAGCATTTAAAGTGGTTTTTTAACTATGTCTTTGTGTTTGCTGTTTGAATTAGATTTTTCTTACGAGCTGCGGAATGCAGCCACTTTCTGCAGCTGGTTCAACTTTCCGCAACTGTTTTTGTTAAACTCCAGGTTGCAGGTGTCATCCGGCAAAACCAGACATGTGGGCAAGTTAGAAATGACCTGGACATGGATCAGGTCCTATTGGTCTAGCCGGATTCATCAAAGAAATTTGTGGTCAACGGTGGTCAAAGAATGGTCTAACGAAGGAGTCCGACAGCAGCTGGACTCTGTTTTCAACCACGTGAAGTATTCATGGTCATTTCTAGATCTCTGGAGGCACGCTGACACCTGTAGGCTGCCCCACGATGTGAATCCAACAACCGTTTTCAATAGATTGCATAATCTCGATAACCATGATGCTAAATCCATGGATGTTGTCTTTTACGTGTCCTCTGTCAACGTAGCTTCACAGGAAAACAATTATAAAGATTTTGTTATAGATAACGCGTTTCTATACGCATAGTTCTTAGTCTTTTTGCTTATGTAATTTTACTGTTAAGTTGTTGTGCCGTGACACTAGTCCCACTGTGATAATGTTGTTTTGAAATATAAAAGAAGACTCTGTTTTTACATGATTGTGTGAGCATAATTCTTGATTGAGACCCTGTTGACCAAGGCTGTGCAGAGGGCCCCTGCACATTGAGGTTTTGTTCTTTTATTGTTGTACAGTTTTATGTAATGTTTCTTTAATTCCATTGCATATATTCCACAGTTATTCACTTGTGTATATTTCTTTTGCTATGACATTAACACTTCACTCCTGTTCCTAATTTTACAAGCTTTGTATATTACTGTTAATGTTGATTAGTGTATGTGTATGTTTCAGGATAGAAGTAGGCCTGGGCACCTTTACACATTTCCTTTTGCAAAAACTAGTGACATGGAATTAATCTTTCCGCTGACTTGCTTTTCTTAGTTCTTTTTAATTCCAGTCCTGTTTTGTTGATTTCAGTTTAGTTCATTTTCTTTGTTAGATAGTTTAGAAATCAACTTACTCATATCATTGACGGTGTCTCCGAAAGCCATAGCTTAGACTACCTGGCGAGGTATCAAAATATGAATGATGTAGTTTGATTTTAGTTTACTTTTCTGCAAATTAGATATCAGATTGCTCAAGTTATTGATGATTACCTCCAAAAGCCATAGCTTAGACTACCTGGCGAGGGATCAGACTATGAATTGATGTGATTTGATTTTAGTTTTACTTTTCTACAATTAGATATCATATTGCTCAAGTTATTGATGATTACCTCTGAAAGCCATAGCTTAGACTACCTGGCGACGAATCAGACTATGAATGATGTGATCTGATTTTACTTTTATTAGATTGCAATTTTTGA
>APFE031319369.1:200083-221336 GCA_000404065.3 Pinus taeda | reverse complement strand
GGCTACCTTCCATCTCCTACAGAACTAATGCACAGGGCAACTCGTTTCTATTCTAAAGCTCACGCCCCACCAGAACGACGCAAACCTCGACATTGGCTACCTACAACAGCTTGAATTGCGCCCATCTGTACTAAATGCAGGGGCATCATACTACTGTGAATCTCGCATCCTCTGTTCAGTGCCGGCACACAGAACAATGTTGTATGCCGGCGCTCTCTGTACGCCGATTTACCTGCTCAGGGCAGTGTCAGATCATATTATATAAAATGGAGTTGAGATTCAATCTTTGGGACAGTCGAAGTTGTTCGTTGAAAAAATTTAGAGCATTACCTTCCTACGCAGACGATTTTCTTTGCCCTGTTATAGGTTTGTTCTGTAGTAAATTCCGTTTGGCTTCATTGTTTTTTGCTATTTGGTTTTTGTTTGGCTTTTAGTTTTTTTCCAATTCTATGTTTCAATAGAGACCTAGGCTAGTATCCTCTGTGGTGGAATTTAGCATCATTGACTCTGCCATAGTATACATTCTAGACCTTGTGACGCTATTAGTGCCAAAGAGGGTTATTTTCTTTGTGCGTTTCAGGGAATGGTTATTTTCAGAGAAATTGATAGTCTGTATCCGCTTGTACTTTGGGTACCAATTTGATCATCTAGATTTCTGCATGAAAATAAAAGCAGATAGCTTCATGGTATGCTGGAGAGTGACATATCTGATGCCAGGATTCAGGTAAAGCATTCAAAACATGAAATCATGGCTTTGTTTTTGCTAAATTTAGTTACAATTCAGAGTCATGAGTTCATGGCTGGTGAAAGAGGTCCAAAGGCCCTTTAGGGTTTGTCCAATAAATAGGTAGATTCAGGGTTATACAGCTATATGTAGCATTGGATGACTTAGGAATTTTTCGGCACTTGGCTCTGAAGCCATGTATTGCTACATGCATTTTCCACCATTGCAAAGTAGACAGTCCAACAAATTTCGACACTGTAAGTTACAAAGATAGTGGTTTCAATAGATCGTTAAGTTGTCTGCTAATATGCTTCATGCTTGACAAATCTGCATTTGTTTGAATTTGGGATAAACAATACCGATTTTGTCTTGTCACATTATATACTTTCCACATTAGAGATGTGTGGGCCTCTTTCTTCTTGAGTCTTGCCTTTAGGCTCGTAGTTGCAGTTGACTGCCACTACCCCTTCAATCTTCTACAATGCTCTTTGTAGCTTTTCAAGGCTCTCAGAAATAGGTTTACTGAAATTCAGAGAAAAATATTTATATATTCTTATAACGAGGCTCATTAGGTTCCAAAACTGATTAAGACCGTGATACCCAGCTGGTGGGTGCTCTCCACATGGTACAGGGGGCCATAATGGCAGAAGATATAAAAGGATATCAGGGGCCCTAGAGGAGAAGCCCAAGAGAATGGAATAGGGGCATCAACCTTGCTTCAGCTCTAGTATGCTCTGTTTGGATTTTAACTTTGACTCAAGGATGCAGCCTGCAGGGAAACAATGTTTAAAGTAAATGTCTGCAAATGTTAGTCCTTGATCTAAATTGCATAATTGTTTGGCTCTGAGAAACTGAAGGGGCATCTAATTTATGACATTTTCTGTTGCTGCTATTACTTCTAGATTATAAAGACTGAATTTGTCATTTCTTTATTCTTCAAACCAATGAAAAGTTCGGTTTCTTAATCTTCCCTTTTTTTCAGGGATCGTCCCGCTCTTCTATTGGATTTCTTACAGTGTCTTAGCCAGAGGCTTCACCCAATATACAGAAGGCTTGCATTTGCTATGGGGTTATAGCGAGTGAATCAAGGCATATAAAGGCATTGATTCTAAGAACTGACCAAAGTATTCATTAAAAACTCGAGAAAGAACTAAGAAAACAGGATGGCATTCTGGGACCTTCTGACTGTGGCATGTATGCCCATTGTGAACGTTCTTTTCATAAGTGGTCTTGGGGCTGGTCTGTCAACTCAATATGCTGGAGTGCTAACGGAGGAAATTCGGAGAAGTTTAAATAAGGTAAGGGTTAACCTGCTGCATAAATATACTGATGTCTACCTATTAGTTCAACATACAGGAACTTCAACTTTTACAATGCCATTGGTGTTGTTAACTGTGAATTGGGTTTGCATATTTTAATGTTCTTTGAATCGCAATGTCACCTTCAACTAGTATAGTGCTGTCGGCCTTTTAGACTATACACAGCTATTTACTGAGATAATTAGGCATAATTGACTTGTGAAAGAAAACAAAACTAATTGAAATAAAAAAAAGAGAGGGAGGTGCTTGTGCCGGTAAGATATGGTGATGAGAGAAAACAATCGGGAGGATAGATTGAGTGTAGAATAGTTTAATTCATTCAGGACCACATAAGTGGATTATTCCTTAAATTCTTAAATAGCCTTGATGAAAGGTTACGAGGAAAATAATAACTTCAGAATATATTATATGTACCTTCGATAACAAATGTAATGTGGCCATAATCATAGAATAGGTTCCCTATGTAGTTAAAGAAAATAATATAATAATCAGGTTAGTAGGCATAGACTGCCTACATAACCATAGAATAGGTTCCCTATGTAGTTAAAGAAAATAATATAATAATCAGGTTAGTAGGTATAGACTCCCTATAAATACCTATGAGAAAGTATAAATAGACATGGGATGTGGAAGCTATAGTTCATATTGAGACAAAGATGATTTTATCAGCTCCCACTTAGTAAATATGTCATTGTCCAGAGAACATTTTTTTGAAGGATCTGAGATGAATTTAAATTAATGATGCAATGAGGTAAACTGTAAAATGAAGCAGAGCAAACAATTATGGGTGCATTATTATACATGGTAATTGAACTATGATAGGTTTCTTGGAGTAGTGACGACTTAACTTTTAATGAAAAAATTGAAAATAAAATGTAGTCCTACAATTCACAAAAATATTAGTTTTCCTTGTGGCTTTCATATTCTCATGTCAAAATGTCAAAACTTTTAAAATTATAGATGGAAAGAAATCACACTAAAACAATGAGGGTGTTACTTATATACTCTAAATTCAATCAAGCTTGCTTCCCTCGAGGGAGTAACCTTAAGTACTAGTTTCATGGGAGGATATCTACAAGAATGAGTGAGCTTCCTAACAGAGAGTTGTTGGTACTGCTGCTTTTGTCAAAATCATGGCCATCACAAACAAAACAATAGTAAACTAGCCCTAAGAAGAGGTTATTTGACTCAAACAATAGGCTAGAAGATGGAAGATCAATTGGGCAACTTCTTATAATTCCAATTTCCTACACTTAAATATGAATAATGAAATTATTGCAAAATTGATTGCATGTATAGCCTGAAACTTAGCCATATGCATTACTTTTGGGCTGGAGGGGTACATTGGGAGTATATGGAATTTCTAAGTGACATAATGAAAAGGATAAATTTATTTTAACATTTTGAACAAAGAAAAGAACATGGTTCTCGAAGACCTTGGTCTAACCCTGAGTTGTTGTCTCAAATACTTGGTCGGTAGGCTGTCGGGGAATCAAGAGAATCAAGATTCTTTTGATGTTTAGATTACGATTGAAACAATCGTAATTCTCAAAAGAGAGATTTAGAAAACATTAGTTCAATTTTTTCTGCTAATATTCCTTGGAGATTCTACTATGAAGTCATAATTTATTGGTATTCCTATGCCCGACTTTTTTAAACCATCTAAATTTACAAAGTTTCTAAAGGCGCCATCCCTAGAAAATTGGGCATTTCCTTGGAAAATAGATGTCGTTTTCTTCCAATATTCCTGGGAGATTTTACTATGAAGTCATAATTTATTGGTATTCCCATGACACACATTAAACCATGTAAAATTACAAAGATTCTAAAGGTTATGGGAGAGTGTTTGCTGGTAGCCTTTATTTCTGAAACAGAAGAATTTTCATTAACATTTGCTTCTTATCACATTATTACTCAAAATACCCTGTCTATTTTTTCTATATTGCTTTTTCCTTCCTTAAAGCTAGCTGCATTTTTCTTTTTTCAGGTGGTCCATGCCATTCAATGTTTTTCTTACATTTTTCATTGGAGCTATCCTCGGATGGATTATTGTTAAAATAACCAAGCCTCCAGAATATTTAAATGGCATAGTTGTTGCAAACTGCTGTGGAGGTATGTGTACTTATATCTGTTGCATTGTACAGTTTTGAACATTTATAGCATAGGTTGTGCAGTTTTGAATATTTATAGTATAGCTGATTTTAGATGTAACATAAGGAAAGACAATGGAGCAACTAAATGCATGTTCTTCTGTTATGAAATGTAGGTTAAAAACCAGGTTGATCTTTGATGTATTGATCCAATTTTCCTTTTATTTCAAAAATAGTTTGTTGTGTTATATTCATTCGTCTGCGAAAGAGAAGACAACGTGATTCTTAACCCACGTTAAGTTGTCTCTGTTAATTAGTTTTCAGAAATAGTTTAGCTGAAGGAGAAACAGACTACATTTTTAAATTAACAATCCCAAATTTTTAAACAGAAGGAACTGCATCCTGAATAACGTTGTCAAATTCTAATTGTATACAGGAAACATGGGAAATCTTCTTATCATCGTTGTTCCTGCATTGTGTCATGAACGGGAAAGTCCTTTTGGAGAGCCTGGCATTTGCAAACTAAATGGGACAGCCTATGTTTCACTTTCTATGGCGGTATGATTCTAACTAATTTTCTGGACTTTAAACTTAGCATTGACAATGTTTCTTTATTATTAGTAACCCAAATATGCTCATTTCCACACTTAAGAAGTTTACTTCCTTCTGTAGATGATAAATCCAAGCAGGGTGTATCCTTTGTTATTTTCTGATTGTTTCAAATTGGCTTTCTAGATTGGCAGTATCTTCACATGGACTTATACCTACAATCTTATACGATCAGCAAGCCTAATTAATGAAATGAAGGAATTAGAAAATGGACTTCACGAGAATATCCCAAATATCAATTATCTAAATGCTGGAGAAACATCTAAACTTTTGCAGAGAATAGTAATTATTCCAGCAGTGCCAAGTTCTGGAGGAGATTATCCTTCTGATAAGCCAAAGGCAAACGACATGGTAAGGATTTCATTGTCATTCAAGAATTTCAATCAAGAGGTTGGAATATGCAATCTAAATGTTTGATTTGGAATTATTCTAGCATTTGTTGAAGTCATCTTCAAAATGAATGTGGGATGTGTATCGATTGCAATCTCACCATATCTTCTTATTTAGAAACTCTTGATCACCTTCACATTGAAAGTGTACCATGGTTTAAAATATTTGAATTTGAAAGTGCTTCTATCCCTGAACTTTTGTCTTGGCTTTACAATTACTCTGAATTACAAATTTCTGGATTACAAATTACAAATTATCTGGATTACAAACCTCCACTTTGGTCGTGGCTTTACAAATTATCTGGATTACAAACCTCCACTTTTGTCTTGGATTTACAAATACTCTGAATTACAAATAACATATACTTATTTTTATGGCTGTAAACATTTATCAACCATTTAATTTTACTTCACTGATTATAACTCTGCTAAATTAGCTGAACTATGAATAATGGTAAATTAGCTCCAAGTATGAATAATGATTTAAGTATAACTAATGGTCTATTTCTAAATGTAAATTTTAAAATTTCCATTATTTAAAATATAAAAATTATTGATAGAATGTGAATATTTTTCATGGAATATATGATACAACCCATAAAATCGATAGTTTCCAAACTGTTTTTCAATTTCCTACCTCATATTTTGTCCTGGGTTTACAAATTATCTGGATTACAAACCTACTTTACAAATTATCTCCGTTACAAATTACAAATTATCTTGATTACAAATTACAAATTACAAATACTCTGAATTACAAATAACATGTACTTATTTTTATGGCCGTAAACATTTGTCAACCATTTAATTTCACTTCACTAATTATAACTCTGCTAAATTAGCTGAACTATAAATAATGGTAGCAAGATGTAAGTTTTCACTGTATATATGCTTCTGCTTGCATGGGAAGAGCAGGTGGAGGAGCCATGTTTTGGCAGCTGATGGCAGAAGGAATGAGCTCATATAGAGATGGTATGATATTATTTTGTCTCAGAGTCTTTGCACAACATCTAACACCAATATGATGCATGTTCACTCAGGAGGATGCACAAAACTTTATTTGTACAAATTAGTCCCCATGAAAATGACATGGGAGAAACTCTGTGCTCACTGAAATTTTCCAATAGAGTTCAAGGATTAGAGCTTGGTCCTACTCTAAGGTAGCAAGATGTAAGTTTTCATTGTAGCATGGTCCTTGCCTTTTCTTGATATTTTTCTACCTTTCAAAAATTGTCAGAGAAACATTAATTAATGTTATATGGTATTACCTTACGGCGTTTCCATTGCAATATCTGGTGCAATTGCTAGTTATTTTTATGTGATATAGGTGAAATATACTAATATCTATATATCTTTTTGGGCTGAGGTGGAGTGTTCAGTTTAGAAGTTTTTTATTTTTTAATTTAATTTTCTAATTATTCATTACGAATTAATAATTATTAAATTAATATTTATAAGCCACGAATTTTTGTTACATCTTTTTCTTAATATATTTAAATAAGTTTATTGTGATTATTTTTTATGAATTGTAATATTTACTTAAATTAATTATTTACAAAATATTATTATTTTTTTATATCTTAGTCGTTTTTTAGTGGATTTTTCGGACGTCCCTTTTTAGCTGGGTTCTTTCTCCCTCTAATTTTTCTTAAAATCCGCTGCAATTTATTGAAATAACAAGCTTTATGGATAATGGCTGCACAATAGAAGCGCCCTATGGATTTTTCAGGGTGCTGAATCCATATATACAGTAAAAAAAATAGTTTTAAATAACACAAATCAAGATTTCACCTTAATTTTTTTCTCATGGATTCGAGTGCTAAACAGTCCAAAAAATCACATTAAGAACAACTCTTGTAACTTATATAACCAAACTAATTAAGACATTTAATTTAAAAGGTTAAAAAAATGTTGCAGCACAATGCACTTTAAACTTTTACCTATTATCCCCATTTATATGGAGATAAATTGGATGTGTAGAGCATCATTCCTTACGATCCATCCAAATCATATAATAAAAGAGACCATTGGTTGTGATATATTAAGGTTTATGTACTAGGTTTATATTATAATTTTTTCTTTTCCATTTTTTATTTTGAATATATTATCTACATTATAGATTATATAAGATATAATTAAATTTCTTGATCTCAGACTTTTGTGATCTATATTGATTTTGGTAATGTCTTTTGAATTAATCGCATCATGAATTACTTGTGATGTTTCTAACCATCTAATGTGGTTTATCATCATGACAAGGATATTAATTGATGGATGTAATCTCCATGGACCACTAGGATATTCATTCCATGTGGAATAAATATCCACTGAAATATATATATTCATAGATTAATTTGTCATATTTTCTGACACACAAATTAAAATATACTAATATCTATATATCTTTATTTTAATGTGATAGAGGTGAAATATACTAATATCTATATATATCTTTTTGGGCTGAGGTGGAGTGTTTAGTTTATAAGTGTTTTTATAATTTTAATTCTTTTTGGGCTGAGGTGGAGTTTTAGTTTATAAGTGTTTTTATAATTTTAATTTAATTTTTAATAATTATTAGAATTAATAATTATGAAATAAATATTTATAAGTAAGAATTTTGTTACATTTTTTATTATTTATAAGATAAGTATATTGTGATATTTATTATGAATTAATTTTATTGTAAATTAATATTTATAAATATTTGTATTATTTATTTTTATCTAGTTTGTTTTAGTGGATATTTTTTTGGAATTTTTCTAGTGGGTTTTTTCACTCTAATTTTACTAAAATCTCACTGCGATTTATTGAAATCACAAGCTTCATAGATAATGATGCACAATAGAAGTGCCCTATGGATTTTTCAGAGTGCTGAATCCATATATACAGTAAAAAAAGTAGTTTTAAATAACACAAATCAAGATTTCACCTTAATTTTTTCCCTTGGATTTCGAGACAGTCCAAAGAATCACACTAAAAACAACTCCTTTAACTTATATAACCAAACTAATTAAGACATTTAATTTAAAAAGTTAAAATTTTTTTGCAGAGCAATGCACTTTAAACTTTTACCTTTTATCCCCATTTATATGGAGATAAATTGGATGTGTAAAGCATCATTCCTTACCATCCATCCAAATCATATAGTAAAAGAGACCAATGGTTATGATATATTAAGGTTTATGAACTAGGTTTATATTATAATTTTTTCTTTTCCATCTTTTTTTTTTTCCACATGAAAAATCGGTAACCTTTTATTTAAAAAATGAAAAGTTACACAAGCAGATGCATTGAAGCATTTCCATAAGTTGCCCATTGGGCTCGATTGCTTTCGCACCCCATGTAACGTTAAAACTAACGTGCATTTAGAAGAAGAAAAAAATGAAAAAGAGAGAAAGAGGGAGAAGGAGGCAGAAAAACTGGAATCCGGAAGTGAGTAAAAGACTCACACTTCAAGTTTTCCTCCCCTTTTTCTTTTCGACCTTGCGCCATTCTCCTTGAGTGGGCTCGATCGAAGCTATGACTAACTGTGTTTCTGCTTTCTGTGAGGCTGTTTCCTTGTCTGACTCTGAAGTATCTGTGTGGTGATGCCATTTGATCCCTCCCATAATCGGGTCCTCGCTTGCCTTCTCTACCTGATTTGAGTGGAGCTATGAAGCCTTGTTGCCTGATGTGGTTTCCTTCTAAGTCTCCATTTCTTGGGACACCTCAGCATTCTCTGCGGGGGTATCTTCCTCTTCTGATTCTAATTCTTCATCCTCTGAGTTAAGGGGGGGAAATTGCCAGCCTTTCCTCTGCTTCCCTTTCTGCTTCTTTTTACTGTTTGCTTTCTTGGCTTCTGGACATGTATTTTGCAAGTGTCCTGTCAGCCTGTAGAGCCTACATATGAAAGCAATATTTTCGTAGTCTAGTCCTTGCAGCCAATTTTGTTGTTTGTAGATGAGCCTTATGTCATCCGGCAACCCTTTAATTAGATCTACTTCCACACAAATGTGTGCAAAAGTGTAGACCCTTTCATCAATCCTTTCCAGATCTGTTTTGATATATTTCCCTATGTTGTTCCCAATTCCTTCCAATACTCGTTCACTCCAAAAATGAAGAGGAAGGTTATATAAGCAGACCCAGACTGGCACTTTGGATACAGTCATTTTGTTTGGATCAAAATCTGGAAACCATGGGGTCATAATCAGCCCCGATGTTCCCCAAAACCAAGGTCCAGCACTGATGATTGTATCTCTGACTTCTGTGGATGCAAATCTAACTATAAAAAACCCCTTGGAGCATAAATGTATATCACATTCCATGGTCCAGGTGGTGAAAATCCAATGAAATAGATCCATTGTTTTTGGCCAAAAACTGTTAAAACGGCAGATTAGAGCCTGCATTTCATAGGACTTAACGAAATCATCAAGCCCTAAAGAATCAAAGTTGAGGGCTGGAGTTTGCCCTTGCTGATCTACTATGTATTGGCCGAGGTGTATATCCACCTTGATCTGGAGAGGGCCCTGAATCTCTATTACCCTGCAAAATGTTTTTGTAGGAGGAGCCTCCCTTGGATTGATGCTGAGGCGCTGTCTTTTTTCCCTTGTCTCCTCCTGAGGAGCTTGGCTGTCCCTGAGGCAGAGCCCCTCCTCTCAGCCTAAGATTTAAAACAATGGTTGTTCCTGAACTAATCTCATAGCTTTCCAGGGTTCTACTATCCCGGAGGGACCACCTACCACTGACCAAATGTTGGATCTGAACAGGGTATCCCGTCAATGCCCAAATTTGCTGTTTCAGCTGCATGATGGTACTTTCTGCATGTACCCACACTAAACAGAATTTCCCTTCAGGGGATTTAGTAAAAATCTGAAAACGAGTTGTTGTTACCTGAAGCCTGGGTTTTGACTGAGTTCCTGATCCGCCTAAGCCAGTGTCGCGGCTAATTTCCATGCACTCTAGCTGTAAGCGATCTTCCAGATCTGACCTCAGATTGGGTCATTCTTCCATTTGCATGTCTGGGTCTACAAAACCTCTTCTCGATCTATGCTCAATTGCACTGATCTGCTGCCTGGGTTTTGGCTGTTCCATTAAGAGAGGGAGCAGATCTGCAACATGCAATCCCCCTTCTTTGATTGCAATGGCCGAACCAGCGTGAAAACCGGCAGATCCCAGACCTGTCGCATCCCAGATTTCTTGTCTTCTTCTCCCCGTGCCGTTGCTCTTTAGCTCTCCAGATTTATCAAACCCGTCTGGGGATCTATCAAAAGATGGAAGCCGTTGTAGAGCTCAGCCATGAAATCGCGCTCTCCCAATTTCTCTGCCGTCATTTCTTTCCAGATCCGCCGGGAACATTGAGCAACTAGTTCGGATTTGGGGGCTTCATTTTCTCCCTCTGTGAAAGTGGAAAAGGAGGGGGACGAGGTCGAGGCCGTCACTAAAACTTTGGGGCTCGTGCAATCCACAAACAACCCAGAGAGCATCGACGCCGCGGGAGCCATGGAGCAGCCGTCTCCCTATTTCTCTTTTCAATCTTTTTATTTTGAATATATTATCTATATTGTAGATTATAGAAGATATAATTAAATTTCTTGATCTTAGACTTTTGTAATCCATATTGATTTTGGTAATGTCTTTCGGATTAATCGCATCATGAATTATTTGTGACGTTTCTAACCATCTAATGTGGTTCATCGTCAAGACAAGGATATTAATTGATGGATGTATCTCCATGGACCAGTAGGATATTCATTGCCTTCGGAATAAATATCCATTTAAATATATATATTCATAGATTAATTTGTCATATTTCATGACACAAAAATTAAAATATACTAATATCTATATATCTTTATTTTTATGTGATAGAGGTGAAATATAATAGTATCTAAATATACCTTTTTGGGTTTAGGTGGAGTGTCCAAGCTTAGAAGTTTTTTTATAATTTAATTTAATTTTAATAAATTATTAAATATAATATATTTTAAGTAAGAATTGTGTTACATTTTTTCTTAATATATTATAAAATAAGTATTGTGGTATCTATTATGAATTAATACTTATTGTAGATTAATATTATAAATATTTGTATTATTTATTTTATCTAGTTGTTTTTAGTGAGATTTTTTGGAAGTTTTCCTGGTGGGCTTTTCCACTCTAATTTCTCTAAAATCCTGTTGCAATTTATTGAAATCACAAGCTTCATGGATAACGGCTGCACAATAGAAGCGCCCTATGGATTTTTCAGGGTGCTAAATCCATATATACAATAAAAAAAGTAGTTTTAAATAACACAAATCAATATTTCACCTTATCTTTTTCCCTTGGATTCCAACACAGGATAGTCCAAAAAGTCACACTAAAGACAACTCCTTTAACTTATATAACCAAACTAATTAAGACAATTAATTCAAAAATTTTAAAAAATGTTGCAGAGCAACGCACTTTAAACTTTTACTTATTATCCCCATTTATATGGAGATAAATTGGATGTGTAGAGCATCATTCCCTACCATCCATCCAAATCATATAATAAAAGACCACTGGTTGTGATATATTAAGGTTGGGAAGTAGGTTGATCTTATAATTTTTTCTTTTCCATTTTTTTATTTGGAATATATTATCTATATTATAGATTATATAAGATATAAGTAAATTTCTTGATCTTAGACTTTTGTGATCCATATTGATTTTGGTAATTTCTTTTGGATTAATCGCATCATGAATTATTTTTGATGTTTCGAACAATCTAATGTGGTTCATCATCAAGACAAGGTGTCACATACCCCAGTAACCTCACATGTAAAAGTAGGGAGTTAGAATTTTTTATACAAATTACCCACAAGTAATTATCCAATTCACAACTCATTAATTCATCATTAACCATTAGATATAATGTTCATTAGTACATCAAGTAAATTGCAATATAAGACAGTAAGTTGCATAACCATTAACCACCACTGTGGTAGTGTAATAACATAAAGTGTCTCATGAATCCTTGCATCCATTGCATGATTTCCTTCACCATATTAATTAATCTCATACTTGGACATTATGGTTATGCCATCAAATATAGAACCATCAACATCAAGGATTCATCATCATCAAACTGACACAAAAGGCAATCACACCATTGAACACCAATATACCTCGGAAACCGAGTAGGGTGAAAACCAGCAAACGTTTAATCTTATTATTAAACGCTCGTGAGGGATTTCACCCCTCACTCAATGGCTTATAAGGGATTCCATCCCTTAACCATTGTAATGATAATTCATTGTAATGATGTTATATCAATGAATTATCATTAAGTTGTCACATAACTAGCTAAAAACTAATACATTTTCCATGAAATTCTTTTCTTACATATCGCCACAGGCAACATTCCTTGTGGCATGACTGTTCTAGCAATGGATGATCCTGCAACTCGAACTCATCTGCATGGACCAGTAATCCTTTTCTTGCCACAAAGTTTGAACATCACTTTCCTTTGGCACCAACTGCCATCGTTTCTTGTCAATGCTATCGTCAACAAGCCTTGACAACAAGATTAGATACCATATTAATGAATTAATAATCAATCTCTAAAAGAGATCTTTTAACATCTACTCATATGCATGAGCAAGCATGACATACTATTTAACTAGTACATATACTCAAGTAAATATTGTTTTACCTTTACAATGTTTATTCACACTAATGCATAATTCTCTTTAAGATATCTAACTCATTAGTTCTACTAACATGTATAACACAATCATTGCATCTTCATACATGTAATAAACTATTGTTTCTATGCTTAAGCACATATGTTCTTTTCAGATAGTTATTTTTCGAGAACTCAACATAGTTTCTCTATCATACAAAGAACATAACTCTTATATCACAATGACTATTCTTTGTGCATACATTAGCTTATCATAATAGCCCTTCTTTAATATATGCAACACATATTCCCTTCACTAGAATACTACCATCATTTCATGTAACAAGTCACATACTTCTTTCTTAAAGGAAGTCATTATAACCCCATTTCTTTATCTTCCTATAAGTAAGTTCCTTATGCTTCTCTTTCAAGAAATTATTATAGATACCATCTTTATGCATAAAAATTCAGGAAACAATAACATGGTTAACTTAACCTTTTATGCACTAAAATCAAGAAACCGACACAATCTCATCTAACAAGACAATCTTTTCAAGAGATTATTATTTCAAGAAAGTTAACATAATCACTTTCTCTATGTACACACGAAGTCATATTTCCAAAGTCACAATAGCTACCCTTATGTGCATGCAACTTGTGTTATTCCTAACACAATTACTCTTACTTCGGTGCACGTATTCTTTCATGAAACAAGTATGGATTCTTGATATGATATGAACACTATTCATATGTCTTTTAAGGAAGGAACCTCTATTTTTGTTTCCAAGAAAACTCTCATAAAAGCCTTCATCTTCATACATGAAGTATGCACTCTTCTTCCGAAAGGAAACTATAGAAATGAATATCTATGTGCCTAGAAACACATCATTAGCTATTTCTATCATGCATGTAATGCATAATCATTTCACAAGAAACTTAGAGATTAGCTAGTATCACAATGCAATAGCATATATCCCTTTTCAGGAAACCTTTATTAAATAAAAATATATATTTTAATTGAAAGAAGACTTGGCCACTTTTCACACTATGTCCTCGGGAAGTTTATATGCCTCATCTTCTTTTTGTCAAGAAGATATTTTGGCTATATTTAGCAAGGATTTTAATCCAAGAAAATGACAAGAGACAAGAATTTCATACACAAGACTCACATGTAGTCTTTCTAAGACGAACTACCTATTTTCTTCACCAAAAAAACATATAAAATAATCAATCTTTAACATATTTTCTTTACCAAGAAAACATATTAAATATTCAATCTTTTACTGCATGCAATAACATATTTTCTTTACCAAGAAAACATATAAAATAATCATTCTTTCACTACATGCATTAACATATTTTCTTACCAAGAAAACATATAATTTAATCATTCTTTTACTGCATGCATCAACATATTTCTTACCAAGAAAACATATAAAGTAATCATTCTTTTACTGAACTGCATGCATTAAAACATTTTCCTTACTGGGAAACATATAAAACATTCAATCTTTAACTGCAGAAGGCAATGACATGATATTTTCCAACCGTTTAATAAACACGGCTTATTATTCTCTATAAAGAGTGCAGTTACTTATCTGATGGTAATATATTTGAATAATCTCTCGAAAACCAGAGAAAACACTGCGCCATTCAATAATATTAGGTTTCTTCGGCTCTGACCGAGGAAGCTTGGGAACCGTAACAGTCAGCAACCCATTCTTACAGGTAGCAGAAATGGCCTCCACGAATCCTGCCCTCGCACCACATCTTGGACGGCTATGCACCCCACCATCAGAACTCGCATCCCGCAGATGATTAGGCAAGTCATCGGTGAAGCGTTCAGTAGTTTAGGAAACGGTACAAAAAAGAAAGACGACACAGCGGAAGCGCTCATGCTGAAACCCCAAAACTGAAACCCCAAAATGGCGATGGCCGGCTCCATGGTTGCAATGTCAAAACAGTTGAAAGTACCCTCAAGAAAACCAACTCCCTTCCCAGACTCCTTGCCCTCCATGACTTAGTACAAGATTCATAGATTTCCCCCCGGATCCTCTAACGTCATTCTGTTTTATGAAAATCAAGAATTAGTTTAATAACTAATTCGTGACTTTGATTTTACATCAAGTTATTATGTTAGGGATATTACACAAGGATATTAATTGATGGATGTAATCTCCATGGACCACTAGGATATTCATTGCATGTGGAACAAATATACATTGAAATATATATATTCATAGATTAATTTGTCATATTTTATGACACACAAATTAAAATATACTAATATCTATATTTTTATGTGATAGAGGTGAAATATACTAATATCTATATATATCTTTTTGGGCTGAGGTGAAGTGTTTAGTTTAGAAGTGTTTTTATATTTTTATTTTAATTTAATAATTATTACGAATTAATAATTATTAAATAATATTTATAAGCAAGAATTTTGTTACATTTTTTCTTAATATATTATAAAATAAGTATTATGCGATATTTATTATGAATTAATATTTTATTGTAAATTATATTTATATATTTGTATTATTTATTTTTATCTAGTTGTTTTTTAATGATTTTTTGGAAGTTTTTCTAGTGGGTTTTTCCACTCTAATTTCTCTAAAATCCTACTGGAATTTATTGAAATCACAAGCTTCATGGATAACCCCTGCACAATAGAAGCACCCTATGGATTCTTTAGGGTGCTAAATCCATATATACAGTAAAAAAAGTGCTTTTAAATAACACAAATCAAGATTTCAACTTAATTTTTTTCCTTTTATTCTAGCATGGCACAGTCCAAAAAATCACACTAATGACAACTCCTTTAACTTATATAACCAAACTAATTAAGACATTTAATTTTAAAAGTAAAAAAAATGTTGGAGAACAATGCACTTTAAACTTTTACCTATTATCCCCATTTATATGGAGATAAATTGGATTTGTAGAGCATCATTCGTTATCATCAATCCAAATCATATAATAAAAGATACCACTAGTTGTGATATATTAAGGTTTATGAACTAGGTTTATATTATAATTTTTTTTTTTCCATTTTTTTATTTTGAATACATTATCTATATTATATAGGATATAATTAAATTTCTTGATCTTAGAATTTTGTGATCCATATTGATTTTGGTAATGTCTTTTGGATTAATCACATCATGAATTATTTGTGTTGTTTCTTACAATCTAATGTGGTTCATCATGAAAACAAATATATTAATTGATGGATGTAATCTCCATGGACCACTAGGATATTCATTGCTTGTGGAATAAATACTCATTGAAATATATATGTATTCATAGATTAATTTGTCATATCGACACACAAATTAAAATATACTAATATCTATATTTTTGTGTTATAGAGGTGAAATATACTAATATCTATATATATCTTTTTGGGCTGAGTGGAGTGTTTAGTTTAGAAATTTTTTCATATAATTTTAATTTAATTTCTAATAATTATATGAATATTAATTATTTTTAAAATTTATAAGTAAGATTTTGTTACCTTTTTTTCTTAATATATTATAAAATAAGTATATTGTGATATTTATTATGAATTAATATTTATGTACATTTATATTTGCTATAATATTTGTATTTATTTTATTTATCTAGTTCTTTTTAGTGAGATTTTTTGGAAGTTGTTCTAGTGGGTTTTGCCACTCTAATTTCTCTAAAATCCTGCTGGAATTTATTGAAATCACAAGCTTCATGGATAACAGCTGCATAATAGAAGTGTCCTATGGAGTTTTCAGGGTGCTGAATCATATATATAGTAAAAAAAATAGTTTTAAATAACACAAATCAAGATTTCAAATTAATTTTTTCCCTTGGATTCCACCACGGGATAGTCCAAAAAATCACACTAAAGACAACTCCTCTAACTTATATAACCAAACTAATTAAGTGTATTCTCCATGGACCACTATGATGTTTGTTGCCTGTGTAATAAATATCCATTGAAATATATATATATTAATTTGTCATATTTTATGACACACAAATAATATAGCTAATATCTATATTTTGATGTGTAGAGGTGGAAATATACTAGTATCTTATATATATATCTATTTTAGGCTAATGTGGAGTGTTTAGTTTAGAAGTGTTTTAATAATTTTAATTTAATTTTTAAATAACTATTACGAATTAATAATTATTAAATAAATATTTAAAGTAAGAATTTTGTTAATATTTTATCTTAAATATATTATAAAATAAGTAAATATTTGTGATATTAATTTATGATTAATATTTATTGCAAATTATATTTATAATATTTGTAATTATTATTTTAATCTAGTTGTTTTTTAGTGGAGATTTTTTGGAAGTTTTTTTAGTGGGATTTTCCACTCGTAATTTCTCTAAAATGCCACAGTAAATTTATTGAAATCACAAGCTTTCATGATAACAGCTACACAATCGAAGTGCCCTATGGATTTTTCAGGGTGCTGAATCCATATATACAGTAGAAAAAATAGTTTTATATAACACAAATCAAGAATTCATTTTAATTTTTTTCTTTGGATTCGAGCATGGGACAGTCCAAAAAATCACACTAAAGACAACACCTTTAACTTAGATAACCAAACTAATTAAGACATTTAATTTAAAAAGTTAAAAAATGTTGCAGAGCAATGCACTTTAAACTTTTACCTATTATCCCCATTTATATTGAGATAAATTGGATGTGTAGAGCATCATTCCTTACCATCCATCCAAATCATATAATAAAAGAGACCACTGGTTGTGGTATATTAAGGTTTATGAACTACGGTTTAGATTATAAATTTTTTTTTCCATTTTTTTATTTTGAAATTATTTCTATATTATAGATTATATAATATATAATTAAATTTATTGAAATTAGACTTTTGTGATCCATATTGATTTTGGTAATGTCTTTCGGATTAATCGGATCATAAATTATTTGTGATTTTTCTAACCATCTAATGTGGTTCATCATCAAGACAATGATATTAATTGATGGATGTAATCTCCATGGACCACTGGGATATTCATTATATAATATATAATTAAATTTATTGAAATTAGACTTTTGTGATCCATATTGATTTTGGTAATGTCTTTCGGATTAATCGGATCATAAATTATTTGTGATTTTTCTAACCATCTAATGTGGTTCATCATCAAGACAATGATATTAATTGATGGATGTAATCTCCATGGACCACTGGGATATTCATTGCGTATGGAATAAATATTCATTGAAATATATATATTCATAGATTAATTTGTCATATTTTATGACACATAAATTAAAATATACTAATATCTATATTTTTATGTGATAGAGGTGAAATATACTAATATCTATATATCATATTTTTATGTGAGAGGTAACTATACTATATCTATATATATCTTTTTGGGATGAGGTGGAGTGTTTAGTTTAGAAGTGTTTTTATATTTTAATTTAATTTTTAATAATTATTATGAATTAATAATATTAAATAAATAATTTATGTGGAAGAATTTTGTTACATTTTTTTCTTAATATATAATAAAATAAGTATATTTCCGATATTTATTATGAATTAATATTTATTGTAAAATTATATGTATAAATAATTTGTAATTATTTATTTTATCTAGTTGTTTGGCAGTGAAATTTTTTGGAAATTTTTCTAAGTGGGTTTTTTCCCTCTAATTTCTCTAAAATCCCACTGCAATTTACTGAAATGACGGGATTCATGCATAACAACTGCACAATAGAAACACCCTATGGATTTTTCAGGGTGCTAAATCCATATATACAGTAAAAAAAATTGTTTTAAATAAACAAATCAAGGTTCCACCTTAATTTTTTCCCTTGGATTCCAACACGTGACAGTCCAAAAAATCACACTAAAGACAACTCGTTTAACTTAAATAAACAAACTAATTAAGACATTTAATTTAAAAAGTTAAAAAAATGTTGCACAACTATTCACTTTAAACTTTTACCTATTATCCCGATTTATCTGGAGATAAATTGGATGTGTAGAGCATCATTCCTTACCGTCCATCCAAATCATATAATAAAATAGACCATTGGTTGTGATATATTAGGGTTTATGAACTAGGTTTATATTATAATTTTTTCTTTCCCATTTTTTTATTTTCAATATATTATGTATATTATAGATTACATAAGATATAATTAAGTTTCTTGATCTTCCACTTTTGTGATCCATATTGATTTTGGTAATGTCTTTTGGATTAATCACATCACAAATTATTTGTGATTTTTCTAACCATCTAATGTGGTTCATCATCAAGACACGGATATTACTTGATGGATGTAATCTCTATGGACCACTAGGATATTCATTGCCTCTGGAATAAATATACATTGAAATATATATATTCATAGATTAATTTGTCATATTTTATGACACGTAAATTAAAATATACTAATATCTATATTTTTATGTGACACACGTGAAATATACACATATATATATATTTGGGCTCAGGTTGAGTGTTTTGTTTAGAAGTGTTTCTATAATTTTTTTTAATTTATAATAATTATTACGAATTAATAATTAAAATATTATAATAATTATTACCGCATTAATAATTATTAAATAAATATTTATAAGTAAGAATTTTGTTATTTTTTTCTTAATATATTATAAAATAAGTATATGTGAATTAATTATGAATTAATGTATAGTAAATTAATATTTATAAATATTTGTATTATTTATTTTATTTAGTTGTTTTTAGTGAGATTTTTTGGAAGTTTTTCTAGTGGGTTTTTCCACTCTAATTTCTCTAAAATTGCACTGCAATATATTGAAATCACAAGCTTCATGGATAACAACTGCACAATAAAATCCCCCTATGGATTTTTTAGGGTGCTGAATCCATATATACAGTTAAAAAAAGTAGTTTTAAATAACAGAAATCAAGATTTCACCTTAATTTTTTCCCTTGGATTCTAGCACGGACAGTCCAAAAAATCACACTAAAGACAATTCCTTTAACTTATATAACCAAAATAATTAAGACATTTAATTTAAAAAGTTAAAAAATGTTGCAGAGAAATGCGCTTTAAACTTTTACTTATTATCCACATTTATATGGAGATAAATTGGATGTGTAGAACATCATTCCTTACTGTCCATCCAAATCATATAATAAAAGAGAACACTGGTTGTGATATATTAAGGTTTATGAACTAGGTTAATATTATAATTTTTCTTTCCATTTTTTATTGAATATATTATCTATATTATAGATTAAATAAATATAATTAGATTCTTGAATCAGACTTTTGTGATCCATATTGATTTTGGTAATGTCTTTCAGATTAATCACACCATGAATTATTTGTGATGTTTCTAACCATCTAATGTCGTTTATCATCAAGACAAGGATATTAATTGATGGATGAAATCTCCATGGACCACTAGGATATTCATTGCATGTGGAATAAATATCCATTGAAATATATGTATTCCTAGATTAATTAGTCATATTTTGTGACACACAAATTAAAATATACTAATATCTATATTTTTATGTGATAGAGGTGAAATATACTAATATCTATATATATCTTATATATTTTTGGGCTGAGGTGGAGTGCTTAGTTAAGAACGTTTTTAATAATTTTAATTTAATTTTAATAATTATTACCAATTAATAATTAATTAAATAAATACTTATAAGTAAGAATTTTGTTATTTTTTTAATATAATTATAAAAATAAGTATATTGTGATTATTCAATTAACGAATTAATATTTATTGTAAATGTAATATTTAATAAATATTTGTATTATTTATTTTATCTAGTTGTTTTAGTGAGAAATTTTTTGGAAGCTTTTTCTAGTGTGTTTTCCACTCTAAATTTCTCTAAAATCCTTCTAGAATTTAATTGAAATCACAAAGCTTTCAATGGATAAAGGGTTTGCACAATCAAAGCGCCCTATGGAATTTTTTTTAAAGGGTGCTGAAATCCATATATACGTAAAAAAAAGTAGTTTTAAAATAACACAAATCAAGATTTCACCTTAATTTTTTTCCCTTGGATTCCAAAGCACCAGGACAGTCCAAAAAAGCGACACTAAAGACAACTCCTTTAACTTATAAAACCAAACGAATTAGGACATTTAATTTAAGAGGTTAAAAGAAATGTTGTAGAGCAATGGACTTTAAACTTTTACCTATAATCCCCATTTATATGGAGATAAATTGGATGTGTAGAGCATCATTCCTTACCATCCATCCAAATCATATAATAAAAGAGACCACTAGTTGTGATATATTAAGGTTTATATTATAATTTTTTCCTTTCCATTTTTTTTAATTTTATCTATATTATAGATTATATAAGACATAATTAAATTTCTTGATCTTAGACTTTTGTGATCCATATTGATTTTGATAATGTCTTTTGAATTAATCACATAATGAATTATTTGTGATGTTTCTAACCATCTAATGTTGTTCATCATCAATATAAGGATA